>BLFK01000926.1:1410786-1427384 GCA_014634185.1 Astreopora myriophthalma
AAATTCGCAAAATGTATATTTTTGTCATCAATTACAGCTGACTGCATCGTTTCGTTGAAGCACTTGTCTTGAAAAGCGGTTTCTTCGAGGCCACTTCTGAGAAAATAGTTTAAATGTCATAATTTCGGCGATAAAATCAGGATATGAGATTGTTTCATGTTGTTTATTGGCAAAACTGTTCATGGCTGCTCTGGCAATTAAAGTGCACCTAACATGAGAAAAATTTGCAAAATTTAAATCTCAACACATAAAGGATATATTTTGCCTTTTCTCGAGATTTCACTCTTAATGGACCCCACAAGTTACCTAAAGTCAACAAACCCTGACGAGAGGCATGGGTCCGTTCTTCATTAGACGTCCCAATTGGACTTGCATTTCAGTTTTTAAAGGAAAAACTGCAAAGCAGTTTGTGACGTCAAATGAATAATAGACTCCGTCGCAATCTCGTACCCAACCCAAGTCCTCAAGCTCTTTGGTCAGCCGGTTGTCGCCTGGAGAGGCGACATCTGGGACGGTTTTTTTTTAAGTTGTAAAGTAACAGCCAATTAAAAAATGCGATTTTTTTCGAATATCCCAGAGTCTCTCCGGGCACCCACCCGCTGACCAAAGAGCCCGAGGACTCTGGGTACGAGATTGACTCCGTCGCGGACCACACTGATGACTGCCAGTTTTGCTCAATTTTACGGCGCATCAAAACCGAAATTTCGGGGGAAAAAACGGCAAATTATGTTTGCTGCGGGTGATCAGATTTATCTTCACAACGGAAACATTTGAGATAAGGTCCGCTTTAATGATTTAAGTTCTCCTGAAACATAAGTGTCAAAAGTAAGTGAAGCTATAACGCAGTTTCTGGTTCATTTTTACAACTTTGCTAAAGGAATAAATAACATAAAGATGCTTCTTCGAAAAAGGAAACTTTAACAATGATATACATATTAAATATAACTGATATAACAACGATTATAACATTTAACGTAGCGTGCGTGCTGGTCCTATCTTACTCCTATTAAGCGACTATGCCGGTTGTATTTCTCTACGGTTTCTCCATTTCGACTATGGTGTATACAGCTGTTTGGAGAAAGGTTGTCCAACTGACAAGTATCAAAGCGTAAGCAACAGTGCCGAAAGGCATTATGGATGGTGGTCTGTATGGCGTGCTAATGCAAAGTCGGAGTGACGTAATGGCAGAGAAACTTCTTGAACGTTAGTCTACACGTTAGGAGTGGCCATTGTATTTTCGTGGCATCCCCAATTCTGGGTTTTTATTAGAATTGAGTTAATATGGCCCACACTACCTTTCGGCATTGTCGCGTATGCTTGTACACTTATTTTGGCCAAACTTTCTCGAAACAGCTGTATACGCACGGCCGTGCGTATATAACATGACGTATGCTATTCAGCATCGCTGCAAAGGTTAGTCGAGTTTTAGTTTCTGCTGTAAAAGTTTTCAACAGTGATTGTTTTGGAAGAAACCAACGAGGAGCTGTGAATTTTACTATTAGCTTTGAAGATGATTTAGCCGTGTTGTAGGCCAGCGAGAGCAACGAAAAACGGACACGTTTTGCAAATTTATTTGCAAATTTTTCTCTCTTTTTCTAACAGATGTTCAACTCGACGAAAAAAGTTAACTACACATGTCCTATCTACAATACAATCGGAGACTCGAAAGATTATTGTGCAAATTTTGTTACAAAAACATTAAAGCCACTGAAGCACAAATTGGTACTGCTATGTTATTTAACAATTGGTTCATGATGTTAGCTGTGCGTCTATCGAGTTATGGATGCACTTGGGAGTTTGCTAAGCACTCAAGAAACTAGAGTGGCACTCGGCTATCGCCTCGTGTGACTCTTACGCTTCTTTCGTGCCTAGCAACTTCCCACGTGTATCCATAACTCGATAGACGCACGCTAACCATGAACCAATCGTTAAATATAGAAATTACAAATTTACATGACAGCATTTAACTAAAACATTATTTCACCTGTTTTGAATAAAACGATGCAATTCCAAGTTTTCATCTTTTGGCAAATTGTTAAAATTGCTTCGGTTTATGCGTTTCCTTATAGTGCTTTTTTCAGCCTCCACGGAAATCGAACACGCAGTTTTCGCCTGATAGTGAACTGTGGCTAGCAAGGGTCTGTGAATGGTTATTTAATAGCATGCGTGTGAAATCATGTCACTTATTTGAATAAAGATCAAGTTGTTTTTGAATGACTTCTCTGGCGGGGGCCATCTTAAAAATTTCCTTCTCCCACAGTTGCTCCAAGGTTTAAAAATGGTTTACTTCAATTGCCAAAAGTGCATTACCGAAACACTTCGCCCGAGTTATCTCGATTTTTTAACGTTCCACGTTAGAACGTTAACATTACATTTTCGCAAGGAACATTGCGGCCGGGCAATTTCCACAAAAAGCTTGAAACCACAATTGTTTTAAATACTCTCTGTTTCTCTTATAGTTAACAAATCAGAAGATGAAATTATTCAGAAATCACGCTGGCCGTGGCGAGGAAGAAAACATCGTTTTGATGCCTTGTAAAGTAGTTAATTTGAATTGCAAAATAAACATGTATTTTCAGCTCGGTTTCCTGATCCATACAGTCTTACTAAAACGCATCAGAGGGGCCTTATAAAAATCGATGCGAATTTAAATGTCAATTCGAGTTATTAAGACATCACTTATAAATAAAATACCAAAAAGTGTGGTGCCCTTTGCCAAAAGTAGAACAAAATTTAAACTCAATGCGGACCTAGTTGGAAAATGACTGTGTCCTTAAGCCCCTGCTAAACGATCAAACGTTTTCGCGTCCACCATCGTGTGTGAGCTGTGTTGGGCCAGGATTGCCAAGCGATCAAACATTTCTTTGCAGCACAAAATTTAGGTGAAAATGTTTGGTCTCGATCGAACAATCTTGACACAGGTGACTAAACGGTCAAACTTGTTCATTCAACACGATGTTGGAGGAAAATGTTTGATCCTTTAGCCGGGATCTTAAGCCCGCCGCACACTTGAGGAAAGAGCTGAGCAAAAATCCTCGCGAGGCAGCTGGCTCAGCCGTTTCCTCAAGTGTGCGTTTAACTTACGGTGAGATTTTCGCCTCGCGAGGCCGTCAAACTAATATCAAACATGTTTGATATTGACCTCACGGCCTCGCCAGGCGAAAATCTCACCATAAGTTCACCGCACACTTGCGGAAAAGGCTGAGCCAGCTGCCTCGCGAGGATTTTTGCTCAGCTCTTTCCTCAAGTGTGCGGCGGGCTTTAGGCTTCAGTAAAGGGAACTTGAATGTTACTGTTTAATATTCAAAAGATAGATACGAAATTACCTCGGTGCTACTCCAATTACAGCTCCCCCGACGAAATCCTACATAATGGCCCTTGTTTTAGACGTTACAGGCGAACCTCGTTCCCCAACTTTGCATGTTAGCTTTATAGAGCTCTAGGTACCGACTTCACTTTAATGCCTCGCGAAGAGAGTGCGGAAAATAATCGAGGAGTTTGACAAATGGATATATGATTGACACTTTGTCAATTTCTGTTCAAAGTTATTTGAATTTTTATATGTTTTATTTTTAGCAAAATTTGTTAAGAACGCCTTAATTCTTACCAATTGCCAGATGCGCGCACAAAATAAGTTTAAAACAACCGATGACGAACAAATTTATATTATATCCGCCTCTGATTTTATCACTTTTGGGATCATTTTATCGCTAAGGATGAGATAAAAGTATATCACCAAGTGAGACCCTTGAGCACCTGCTTCGAAATTTACTTCCCTTGAACAAATTTTATTCACAATTTTACTAGAGATTGAATATTATTACAAGTCAGCGCCACCGCGCAGATGTCTATAAAGTTTAAATTGTCTGCAATCCGTCCTTGTCCATTTATGACTTCAAGCAGCATAAAATTAGATGTGAGATTTACCTCACTTTGCATTGAATAAGAAACAAAGCGTTAACACACTTTAACCACCTCAATGTTTTCCGGAAACTCTTACGCATGCGCAAAGGTTTGCCTTCTCCTTTCGGGTTTTGTTCCCGGAGCCCACGTTAGCCAAACTTGCAGTCTGGAATGACCACTGGTTTAATGTTCGTGGGCTCTGGGAACGAGATTGATGCAGGCGCGAAAGGTCCATTAGTTTGTGTATTTGTTTATTTTTGCGTAACCGTTCTCTTTTAAACTTCTTGTTAATAACTTATTTGTTTTCATAGGTTTAATTTTTGTCCTCAGTTTCTCCTTAATTAGTGTTCTTCGTCACCGTAGGTTGTTTTCGTACCTGTTTGTTTCTATTTTGCATATTACCAATGAATAACTTACTTGTTAACGTTTCGTGGTTTTCAAGTTTCGTTAGTTGTTCGGTGGGAGTTTCCGTTCAAGGTTTAAAGTTTTTGAATCCATCCGCCTATTTCGAAGTTTCGTCACATTCGTCATACAAGTACTAATCGTTTACATCCGTTAATTATTTTCTCTGCTTATCTTGTCATCTTCCTTTTGTCAGTTTATTCATCTCTTTTTTTGTAATTTAGCTAACTCTAACATTAACACTAGCAATTGCAATCGCAAACGCAGTAATGATGATGATGATGATGATGATGATGATGAGGGTGATGTTGATGTTGATGGTGATGGTGGGGGTCATGGTGCTGATGCTGATGGTGATGCCAATGCTGATCGTGATGATGATCATGATGATGCTGACGCTGATGCTTATGGTGATCGTGATGGTGGTGGCGGCGATGATGCTGATGCTGAAGGTGATAGTGATGTTAAAGGTGATAATTGTAATTATAATGGCAGCGGCAGTGGTAATGGTAATGATAATGATAATGATAATGATAATGATAATGGTAATAATAGACGCCATCTTAATAGAGTAAGCATTGCTGTTTCCTGGGATGCCATGTAGAGAAAACGCCGATCGATACAGAAACCCCGTCCATGGAGTTCTCTCGTTGACGGGCAGATGACGTATTATGCTTCTGGACGCATCATCCACTTTAGTGCGTTTTGGAAGACGCGTTAAAGTGGATAATTCGTGTTGTGCACATGTTTATACCATACGGACCTAACAGACGGGGAACAAATGTCTGGCTAAGTTTTCTCGTCCCAGACGGATTATGCGTCTGCTATAGTTCGTTCCGTCTTTTCCCTAGACGAGTAAATAAACGAGAGACGCACAATTCGTCTAGACGGATTATGCGTTTCTAGTGTAAAAACAGCCATTATCCCCATGTTTGAAGAAGCACTGGAAAGCATAGAATAAAATCTTCAAAATACCCTTAAGCAGCCTGGCATCGACAGCGAGTGTCATTTAAAAAATATCCAGAATTATATTCTGCGCAGATTCCTTTACTGACTATACTGTCCTGTGCTGTGCAGCACTGCACTGCACTGTACTGTATTGTGCTGTAATGTACCGCACTCTATACTCTGCTCTGCTCTGCTCTACTCTACTCTACTTTACTTTAAATTTTAGTGGTTTCAACCCGGGTCGATAGCGGTTTCAACAGGGGTCGAGGGCGTAAACAATCGTTGCGATTACGTAACGAATTTCAGCCTGGTACAAAATTTGGAAAATAATACTGGGCGGGAATTCTCCAAAATAACGGGTAACAAAATCCTAGAGCTGAATTCGTCATGTAATTGACCTTTAAAAATACTGCTGGATTGTTTTGACCGCTTTTTCATTGTGTTGGCAAACCCCCTTAACTGTTCTTTTTCTTTTCTAGTGGGAGAGCACATGGATTTTGCAGTTTTCTTACAAACTAGCTATTAGTGACCCGCGTACGAGCTTGTTATCCTTACCTGGAAACAATGTTGCGCAGCGGAAGGACAGGTTTCGCTAAAAGTAGTCATTAAAATTCTTAGCATGTCGCTGTGTTATCCTAATTATATCATTGCATAAAAGCGCTGAAAATCGCGAAGAAAGACCAAACTTTCGTCATACAAAACTGAAAGCTCTTTTATGAATTTTTCAGCGTAATTTAGATTAGCTTGTTTCTCAACGAGCTCAAATCTTCGAAAGGCTTTGGAAGTTATCTAACGAAGATGCGTTGCGGTCAGTTGCACTAAAAGCAATATTTGATAACTCTGTGGTTTTCCTTATGTGTTGAAAGAACCGCCTTTGGTTCCGGTCTGTTTTCTTCTAAACCGAAGCAAAGCCCTTTTACTACTAACCGATAGATTTGGAAGCCAAACTGGAACAGTAATAGGTTAATGATAATGATAATGATAATAGTAACTTCATATGTAAGAGACAGCTACCAGCAGATGTCTTCTGTAACACGCAAGACCGAGTATTTAAGTCATAACATACGAGCTCAGTGAAAACTGACGTCTAAAAATACCGGTAACTGAAATAAGCTTTTACTCTGCAATACACATAATTGAACCATGACAGTCGGCTAACGATTGAGTGTTCCTAAGGAGTTTTGGGATGAAAGGAATTGAAAGGACTCTATCTTTTTCTAATTAATTATCTTCGTTGCTTAATTCGAGAAATATAATGGAAAGAGCAGGAATCCTCCATCTTGCATCAAGTTAATTCCAGAATCGATGTTCGAAAAGGAGTATATATCGATACTGTCATCACAGAAACCGGTCTTTCCTTGACAATCCATTAGTTCTAGATCATGAGAACCGTCCTTTCTAGTTGGCAGCGAATCTGCAGGAAATTTGAGTTACAGAGTAAAGCGCGCTGTTGAAAATTTAGCCACCATCGAAATCGTTGATCATATTTATCGAAACTTCAAAGTTATTTTAAGTATAAGAACTTTAAAGAGAGGTTTTACGTGGGAGTGAAGGATGTAAACGTTTGCGGCCGATAGATTACTACACACATTTCGCGCGGTTTGCACTGCAGTAAACTATATTTTACACCGGTTATTACGGGATGTGTGCGGCTTACCTCAATCGGAGAGGTTTCCCAGGACGAAGTATAGTGTCTTGACTCAATTTTTTACAGGTTATTTCACAAGTTTGATGAACCAACACCAATAACAAAGGAACGCCAATCGACATAGAATTGTCCTTGTATAGAGAACCAGAAGTTATAAATAAATAATAAATTGAGGAACTCGAAATATAAACATACGCACGAAGACATAATAAGATGCCTTATCACCCTCTCGGACGAGCAAATAACAATCTAAGCTAATTAATTCATATAAGATATCTGATGTCAAATCCTGCACTAGCTCACTTCGCGAGTCAAATTCTCATTTTGCCTCTAATTGGACGAATTATTTGATCCATTTACTTTTTAAAGATGCGGATATGTGTTAATATTCATTACAGATGCTTGTCGTTGAAATTCCATAACTGACAAATTCTTGTCAACATTTCATTTACATACTGAATAGCGTTTAGAATCGCCGTGAAGAAAATAAATTAAAACGTTTAAAAAAAAGTTGCCGTTGGAGATTACGGTTATTTAACGCAAAGCAAAAAAATATGTTGAACTAGGAGGGATAGCATATTTGGCTAGATTTCATGGGTTGACAGCAACCTGTCTCACTTGGAGAAACCTCCAGTCTATAAAAAAATAAAACATTTGGACATAACCTTGTTGAAAATAGCTTCTCATTTTTTACCATACTGGGGTAAAATGAAGATGACATTTTAGTGCCAAAATATTCATTTCATTATCCTTTACTCATAATCACCTTTTAATTTCCCAAACAGCACAAATTGAGGGGGAGGGGTGTGCTTTTTTGTATGCTTCGGCCCCATTTTTCCCTTTCGTTGCTTTTTTCGGTAATCAAGATGTTTTTCTCGGTAATTGAGAATTTGGGCTTTATGTAACCTAACCCTAAAACTAAATTATTCGAAACACGCCCAGCTTGGGAAATTAGGCTTAAGAAAGTTAAATGCCTGTTTACACAGGCTTTTAAGCGTGATTTGAGTGTGGTTCGGTGACAAATTTTTGACTGCGATTTTCCCTTTTGGATCTCTTTGCAGTGGCAACCGAATACAAGTCTTGGAGCAAACGGGGCGGTCTTTGGCATTCGCTTGAGAGAGAAACTTGTGACTTACTGTAGGCTGATTATCTTCGATTCTAACGCATTGTTCTAAATAACTCAGGCATTGGTTATCCTTTTTGATTAGGTAAAAGTTTTCACGTGTTGCCGCGGTGAACATATTGATTGACGTTGCAAATTTCTCAATGTAAAACAGCCCCTAAACTACTAATGAAAATTAACCGTATATATCGATGTTCCTTCGGTTACGCAATCAGTTACAGATTCCGACTGTCGTTTTAAACACACTCCATAATTTGCTATTTGCAACTTTTGAGGAAGGCTGGTATTCAAGAAGAAAAGCAGACAATTTTTAGCCTACTTAACAAATGGCAGGAGCCCATAACCCGGAGCGTACAACTTCCATACTAGGGCTATGTCACGGGATTTTTACAGACCAAGCTATTTATAGACGTGTTTTTCCCGTGGAAAGTTCAGTTCCAGTCCGTACGCGTCCAAGCAGCTAATTATGCAAGGCTTATGATTGGCCAGCAACTCTCCTGTGGGACACCAAGGCGCCGATGGGAAAGTGAATTCACGGGAAAATCAATCTAAAAATAGCCTAGTCTGTGAAAACGCCGTGACACAAGTATATTGAAGTTGTACGCTCCGGGTTATGGGCTCCTGCAAATGGTGGCAAAGAAACCCCTGTGCAGTACAATCAGACAACTTGTCGGTCGGCTTGAAAACAGAACGTTAACTTTTGATCTTGCACCAGAGTAAAAAAAACTTTCTTCTCTTTAAGTTTTCGTATAAAATACACTTTTGAGTGATTATTCACCCGAAAATAAGCTTCAAATGCGAGATCCTATCACTTTGCCGTTTTGTCTAACTTTATCAGCCCGAGTAAATCCTGGAGGACTGAGTTCGAATGGGGGACAGATAATGATAATTATATGATGTACTAGGTCGCAAAAAAAAAAAGCTCATAAGAAGTGAATTGAATGGAAAAGTGCGTCCATTTTTTCATAGGAGTATAAACGACACTGTTCTACAGTTTGTTCAAGGTAAGTGCGGCTGAAAAAACCTGGAAGAATAAATTCAACATGGCGAACTATCTCTGAAACTTGCTGCCCGGTACGCAGGTCTACCTATTACGAAACTTCACGTATAAAAAGGCCACGAGCTATCGCTAGGTAATACCAGGGACGAAGAAAAGACCGCCGAAGTTCAGCGTGTAACCGCGACGCTCAAAGCCAACGGCTATCCGGCACGCAAAAGACAGGGGAACCAGGCAGTCTCACATAATCTGGTGGTACTTCCCTACGCTAAGGGCGCCTCTGAGAAAATTACAAGAGTGCTAAACCAACACAACATCAAAATGGCGCACAAACCCGTCCGCACCGTCGGCTCCTTTTTTAGAAAACCGAAAGATCAACAAAAGAAAGAGGACACAAGGGGCACTGTTTACAAGATCAAATGCAATGATGGCGCTGCAGTGTACATCGGCCAGACGTCACGCGCCTTAAAAACCAGAACTAAAGAACATTCTAAAGCCGCCGCGTGTTTTGACAAAAACTCTCAACTGGCCCAACATTCCCAAAAAACTGGCCATAGCTTCGATTTTGAAAACGTGTCAATTCTTCACATTTGTCCCCAATGGAACCAGCGGTTATTTTTGGAAGCGTGATATTCTAGTAAGGAAGAGAACTCAATCAACGAGCACGTTGAGTTTCCACGTGTGTACCTCAATCTCAAGAATTTCTAGAACATTTTTTTGGCACAAGCGTTATGCATATTTGTCACCTACTTGCCTATTTTACCATCGCTAGTCGTATTTGCATATGTAACTGATGAAGGTCACCGAAGTAATCGAAACGTTTTACTTTTTAAAACTTTTCAAAAAGGTAATGAATGAAACCTCTTTTAACCATCTGTCCTATTATCTTGTTGTTTGATTATTACATTTCGAAACTGCCCGATTGCGTACAAAACAAACAACAGAGAATCAGCGGAAGGTTACCTTCATAACTCCTTACCTGTGACGTTTGAAAAAAGAAGGCCATGTAGCACCGGCTATACCCGTGCAATTTAATCAGAAAAGCTTTCGTCCATTCAACCATGAAACCTCACCAACAATTCCATTGGTGTAAATGATATCACAAATACCAGTAACATTACATAGTCAACGTGTCCTTTCGAGAGTTTATAGAGACATCATGAGCATCACATTTAACTCTTCACTTTAAAGGAAGATCTCTTGCAGTCAAGAGCTAACAAAAGACACTGAAGCCGTTCACTAGCAGTGAGAACGTAAGAAAGAATACACGAGCTCTACCCATCGCAAGTTTATCATTGTCAGCAGTCTTAGTCAAAATTCGTTTTCTAAACTTTTTCGTTGTTTTTTTGAGTGGAAAATGTTACCAGGGTTATCCACAGCAACTTTCATTTTTACTTGTATATTAGTGCAAAGTAACATCTTGGGTGGTTCGTTTTATTCAGTTGTGTCAAAGGATCAATGGATGCATTGATTACCTTTTCAAAATAAATAACAAAGTTTTCTACTGCTTCAGTATTTCAGTTTGTCTCCGTAAAAACTTCACTTTGTTCATACGAGCAAAATCCGGCATGGTTGCTTCCAGTTCTTCCATCATGAGGAGCGTTTGCTTGTTTCCTGTGATCCTATTGGGACTGTTGCTCGTCGCTGAAAGTGGTAAAAATGTTTTGCTTTGAATCTAGATTTATTCCAAGGGGAAAGACTGTATATGATTGATAGTTACCAGAACAAATACATGTAAATCTAACGGCTGTAACTGGTCATCAGTAGGATGCCTGAAGTGTGTGCAATTCCATAATTGGTTTCGGCTCCATTTTTTACCCACATGTACACGTGTAAAATTTGGGGAAGTTTCCTCAAAGGGACTGGCTTGTGCCCTTTGAAAACTGCTCATGTTTTCTAAAGTTTTCAGGTCATCACCGAACCGTTTCATTAACAATTTGTTTCATTAACAAAGATCTGAGTGTTGAAAACGTCTTTGTTTTCTATTTTTGGCCAAAACTAGACGGACTCTTTCTTCAAATTTTCTGTTTTTTTGTCCCTACTTTTTTATTCAGCAGCCGGTTCCCTGTTTGCATACAAACTGACACAAGTTTTATCAGGGAGGTGTCAACGTCTGACCACTGGTCCACAGTTTTGATCGCATCGATTAAATGGCAGTACCAATGGGTTTTACCACGACTTTGGGTCAAAATTCCTTAAATGTGAACATTAAACACTTTGTCAATGATGGACTCTTTTCTAAATCCCTAATTTCAAGAAATAAAGTGAATCTGCAATAAAAAAATAGGCTGAAATATGTCGCGGCTGATTTTCAGGAACTTTTTTAACTTTTTAGCAGTTTGTTTTCACAGTAATATTTCAACTAAGAAATTTGGCCTTATCTTGCCATTACTATCAACCAAAAAGTGTCTCATGGATTTTGACACATTACTGTATTGTTATTAAGATTCGTTGTGGCCTAAACTTAAACATTTTTTGCTATGGAAATGCTCTGAAAAATAACCCACACTGTTCAGGAAATAAAACATACGCCGTACACGTATCTTCAGTTGACCGACAATTATTTTGTAGACGAAGCTCGTTCAAGAACGCACAAGTCCAATTTGAGGGAAATGAAGAAGCCAACAAAGAAGTTGAATTCACGAGAGAAGGTATGACAAATTAAACTGATGAAAGTGCTCTGCACTTGGTCAAGTCATGATTTCCCTAAAATAACACTGACCTACATACAAGGCTTTGATGAAAGTTTCAGTCACTGGGTTTTGTGGCACATAATTAAGGCAAATATGAAGAGCATGCTAACAGCATGCCCTAGGCTGGTGTTCATTTTACCACTGACTTCATCGTCTATTTGAGTTTTAAAAAATACTATATGTACTTGAACAATTACGGTATACTGTAACAGATAAAAGCTCTTTACATCTTTAACAGCTTTACTTATTGCCTTTATATTCATAACAGAACCAAACTAAATTTGTACGTGCTCCAAACCTCAGCATAAAATCAACGTGTGATTATAAGAGTTAAGGAGTTAAAATGATATTGGCATGTTTAATATCAATCACCGGAACAAAGTGAGTCTTTTGAGGAATTCTGTCTAATTTGCTTTAATGAGGTTCGTTTTTAAAACTGGGTAAATGAGAACATCGTAAGTACGTTTACAGGCTCGTTATAAAACTTTCAGTCCTGGCTAGTCCTCAACTCCAAACACACAAGGTACTGTATTGTAAGCTAGAAACAGATCGAGATATTAAAAAGTTTTCTATGTGGGGCGGATATTCTTATTAATATAGGTATCAGTTTCCATCGGCAGTCATATTACCAGTTCTACATGTATAACGTATTTTGATAATCAATGGAAGAACTTGAAACTAAGAGCAAGATAAAATTGCTTTGGTTGCTACCCTAGAATTAGAAATTGCATTTGAATTCGTAACGACAACTACGCAAAATCAGCCCAGTTAATTTCTACTTTTAAATGATTCGAGATGTTTACGCTTGTTCTGAACATAACGAACCCACCTCTGTGAAATGGAGCACTACATGTCCGGTCACTCGGGCACATAAATGTTTAACGCTAACTAACTAAGAATACAAAAGGGTCCTAGTCCTCCTTACAAATTTCCTTTCATTTGTAAGTTTGGTGATTTGGTGCGTGTGGCAGTGTTCAGTGTTCAGAAACGAACTTGAATCAGTTGTCAGTATTGTGTGGCTTGTAATTCATACTATCGCATGCAGCGAAAACACCTTCGTGGCCAATTCGTGGGCCATGATTCCTTAAGGCTTTTAAAAACCTTGTTTTGTTGATTGTTAGGGTAATGCGACTGATGCCCTTGACGAAGTGACGAGCAACGGACATTTGATGATGAGTAATGACGATTCCCCTCGTAAGTACATATTCAACTTAAAATAATCCCTCTCCCCCATCTTGCTATCTCATTCTATAGCGTGAAATCCTGCCGGAACAGAAGCCCGTGCCCTACCATTTTCAAGTACGTTTTTGTAGGCGTCGACAGGCAACAGAGAGTAAAAGTTGACGATATCATCGTGGGAGTTTATATAAAGGCGTGCCACAGGGGAGTGTGCTTGTCCTGCTGTTACTTAATATACATATAGTTTTTTTAATGACCTCTTTTTATTCATAACTGGGCTCAAAATTGATGCATATGCTGGCCATCAGCAAATGTTTCCTCGGGAAAAAGTCATGAAGACCAAATAGCGCTCTTTAAATTGTTAAACGACAAATAAAACCCTCTAAAGTAATGGCCGACCTGTCTTTCTTGCTTTGAAAATGATATGTCAATCGAAATCCGAGTTCCCTTTTAATGGCACAAGTCAAGAAACGTCAGTCTACAAATCCCTATTCACCACCATGTTCTGTTCCATCATTAGATCCAGCTGGAAAAATCGCCCAGATAAGAGGACAACTTTCTAATTTCAAAGACACTGCAACGGCAAAAATTAGAACCCAGCTTAACAGGTTTGACGCCGTATCTGAATGGAACAATATGACCACCGGAGACCGGGTAACTGTTTCACTGGCAGTGACCGCTGTAGCAGGGAATCTGGACAAACTCGCAAATGCCAAAGACAATCCTATAGGGGCACTCCAGGGTACCATTAATATCATAGGGGGATTTGCTGCCATGG
The DNA here is from genome assembly GCA_014634185.1 of Astreopora myriophthalma. Lineage (NCBI taxonomy): Eukaryota > Metazoa > Cnidaria > Anthozoa > Scleractinia > Acroporidae > Astreopora > Astreopora myriophthalma. Next base: position 1,424,458 of record BLFK01000926.1, read on the forward strand.
CGGGTCCCCACGGGCAGGTTGCCAGCATAATTCTTGGCTTTGTTTCGTCTTTTCTTGGTCTTTTTGGAAACACCAAGGAAGAAAAAAGTGTAGATCAAATTGTGCGTGAACAAATAGACGATGCACTTGAGGCATTTCATGATCAGTTGTTGTTTGATGAAGCAGCGGGTGTTGTGACAGCTTTCCAGGTGTCAAAGGCTTTCCTGGATCCCATGACACAGTCAGACGACGATCTTAGTGATGTCACATTGAATGCTATCAACTGTAATGTTCCCATCACCCAGCACGTCGACTTCATGGGAACTCTAGAAAGCCGAATACGAACACTATTTGACACCACTGAACCACTAGACGCCAAGAAATGCATAAAATATATTGAGCTCTATGCTAAGATAGCTGTAATGAAAGACACTTTAGTGGGGCAAACTGCGGCTTTGATTCCTAATTCAGAGGAAACACTACAAAGATCAATACTCGCCGTTCAGCAAAGTCTTCGTCAATCATCAAAACAACTGTTTCAGTTTCTTTATAGTTCCGACCCAAACCAAAAGGTTTTGCCTTATTACGATGTTGACTTAAGTGTTGTCACAGACTCATATGCCATCCACGTTTTGGGAATAGCTGATTATGATCGCTCTTTAAAGGGATTAAAAGGTCTGAGCCACTCCCTTCTGCAGACGCAATATCTTGACTGGAGGACTGGTATTGAACTAACGCCTGCACGGCATGGAACTGAATCGAAAGCATTTGGTACCCAAAGTACTAATTATACCGCCATTTGGAAACTCAGACCCCATGGGAACAATCTCTTTAGCATTGTGAACAGGCGAGGATGTTCAGATGAGCCCCCTAGCGCATGGTGTGATGCGTTTCTCTCATGGGAAGAACTTGAAGGAAATGTGCGTGTCAAACTGAGCACAGACAAACCGGTCATTTGGCAAATTCAGGACGCTGAGGGCAGTGCACCACTAAAAGTGTAAGCTTTGACCCAGCCCCTTAGGAAGTTGGTCTAAGCACCTGCATGCGTCTTGGAAAAAGCCAATGAGCTTGGTGAGACAACACCCCCCCCCCCAATCCTCCCCAATGCATACTTGTGAAGACATGCTGTAGTGGATGTTGTGGGTGCTGGTGTGTTTCATGGTTAGCTGAACCCGTTTTTAATATGCCATCCATTTGCTTGCACGTGATGCATGTTAGTGAGATGGGTAACACTGAAGAACCGAAAGGACGGATGTTCATTCAGCAAGACTGACGTGACAGGAGCATCAGCGTGCCTACGTCATGTAGTTTTAATTACTGGGCTTTGGTGGTTTTGGAGACACTCAGTTGTCTGGGTTTTCTCATGTTCTGGGTTTTTGAGACAACCAGGGGTTTGCGTTTTCGGGCTACTCCTTTAACAAAACACCTTTGATGGCTTTTGAAGTTAATTTGATTTTCAATAACTACCAGCAACCGTGGAAAAATAAAATAAAATTATTCTCTAAACAGAATTCGTAACAAGTGGGGCTGCAGTAGCGGCGATACGAGGTGTGACATGAGCTTATATTTCGCAACAATGCAGGAAATCATCAGCTATGATCGAGCGATCACTTTGGATGTGATTATTGCATCCCTTACAACAACTCTTCCTGGACACTGGTATCACTGGTTTGTGCAATAGGTAGGAGCTCTGCAATTTGTGCTTTCTCGAGAAAATCAATCGAAATTTCGGTTACCTTTATTAATAGAGCCAACCTCGTTCCCAGGACCTCACCCCTACCAGAAGCAAGTGAGAGGTCCTGGGAACAAGGTTGTAATAGAGCGACATGAGTTAGGGTCAGGAGCCGATTAGTTGGATCCTCCATATGTTCTGTACAATTGAGTCAACCCTTTCCCGTTTAGATCTATTTTTAGAACAGCCTTTCCCGCGAAACTGTTTTTCCGAGGTCATAGCTCTGCTCTGATTGGTTATTACTAATAAGGTGACAAATATTCCGCGAAAACTGTTTCTATAAATGAAACTAAACGGGATAGGGGTGACTCTGAGGGCTTGTATGGGAGATGGGGGCTCCAACTAATCGGTTCCTGGTTAGGGTGCATTCTCTTGGGACGTTTCCAGAATAACATACGCGGGATGTTCGCTTTTCCTGTCCTTTTGCGATTTATTCCGTTTTCTGTTCATTCTGCTCCCCATAGCAGAATCAACAGAATCAACAGAATACGGTTGACTGGATACACAGAATAAAATACGCGTTCCTTTGGGGAGATTTTGGCGGGAAAATCGTGCGTCAGTCTAAGTCGTGTCTAGACTATTCCGAGCGCTAGTTCTCAGGTCACCTTAATAACTATCCCTATATAACGTAATAACTATCCCTTTTTCGGAGGACGCGTTCTTTTGAAAAACCTGATTCTAGTTATTCCGTTAATCCCAAACCGGAATACGAGTAAACAGAATTAATAGCGCCAAAAGAATGCACCCTATATGCACGCATTGACGGACGTAGTAAATGAATGGTATGTTGGTTAGTCGGGTAGATGGATGAATGGATGGATGGATGGATGGATTTCATGTTAGTTTTTGAAATCGAGAAACATTGTGCTAGACCAGGGGAAAATAACAAGAGCATTATTTCTCTTGGCTAGACTAAACACTCGCTTCATCGTGGAGGAAGTGCTCGTATACGGCTCAACAGGGAATGGTTTTCAATGTTCAGTTTAACAAACACAGAATACTACAACTTGACACAGTCAGCATTTTTTGCGTTACAAAGTTCTCAGTCAGGGTACCGAGGAAAAAAGAAGATCAGTTCCACTTACATGTGATAAGACGTTAACCTTTGTTTACTTCTTCAGAAGCTCCTTACAATTGGTTTCAATAAGTGCATTTGAAATTTACCATTTATCACTTATTCATTTCTCTTTTCTTATTTACAGGGGGGGGGGGGGGG
>BLFK01000926.1:1427394-1438660 GCA_014634185.1 Astreopora myriophthalma
CAGAGCCCTCCGACCACCTTGTTTTTAGTTTTGGACCAAATCTTTTAGTTAGAACAACGCTGGCTAAAAATCGAGAAAAACGCCAAAAACCGTGAAAGGGCAATTTGTTGTTGTTGTTGTTGTTTTGTTTGGGTTTTGTATTTGTTTCAGTGTTTCTTTCTTTTAGAGTATGCCTTCAGGTATGGATCCGCCGCTGATTTATCATTTTTCATTTATCATTTAAGCGTATGCGAATACGTTTTGTTTTTAGTCTTTTTACTTTTTGCTGTTTTCAGACTCAACTGGGAAGATGAAATAACAAAGACAAAGTCAAACGCACCTGTTCCTTTTCAGTCAATAATGCAAGGTTCTGACTTGAAAACTATAATAAAAGAGTACCTAAACGGTCTGTTGTGGTAATGGCCTTTTATTAGATGTGCATGTTCATCAGACACAAAGAGTACTACCTTGAAAGCTTGTTTTGTAGACACGTTAGTATTGTTTTCTTCAAGATCAGAGGTCTTCCTTACAAAAGTTGCTTTTTGCCGTGGTAAGGGTTAGTCTCTGCATACACATTTTTTTATAAGAACCTTTTTTATAAGGAGGTGTGTATGTGTTTCGTTTTGTTTTTCGGTTCCAAATCAAACAGCTGAATAGTCCATTTCTTAGTTGTTTGCCTCGGTTTCAAGGCAAGTCCTGGGCCCAATTTTACACAAATATTACACTTGTATTTTACAAGAGTAGCTCTTTTTTTCATGGCTGAAAAAAATAGCTACACTCTTAAAATACAGTTGTAAACGTTTTATTAAATCAACGTACCCCAGGTGCACAACCATTCAAATGGAAATGAGTTGTCTCGTAGACTCGCAGAGGGAAACAGCAACTCGGAAATGGCCTATTACTTCATTCGTTAACTATGGGCGGCTTAGTACCTTTGTCACAATGCACGCAGAAATTTGCGGTTACCGACGAACTAGCAACAGTTTGCGAAACCATTTTGAGTTGTCGGCTTTTTCTCCGCCATGTTGGATTAAGTCCCATAATGCCATGCGAGCTAACGTCACCATGAGCAGATGAGAATGACCAGAACCAGATTCAGTGACCAGCAGTTTTCCTGAAAACATGGGTTTGCTTGGGGTGCCCATTCTCGATTTTCGATGAAAGTGATTTTGCCGTGGGGAGAAAAAAGATCATTTTGCCGCCAGTAAAATTTGCTTCATGTAAGATAATCCGAGTCTTGGAGTCTGGGTTCCCGGTACTGGATTCCAGATTCCACCTCGTGATCATTGAGTTCCAGGTTCCAAAAGGCGCTAGATTCAACTCGTTGGCGGGATTCCGAATTTCTCAGTAGAGCTGTATTCCGGAACCCAAAACTCAGGATTTGGATTGCACGAGCAAAAAATTATTGGATTTTGGAATGAGGATTACTTTTTTGTATTTCATTATTTTTTTTCTTTTCTGTCCTAAAGTTACAGCAATGACTTAATTAAATCCTATGCTAAACACCCCCTTCTCCACCCGACCCCTATCCCAACATACACACACATCCCGACACTTACTTCCACAGGATAAAGTTATTTGGAGCGATCAAATGATTTTGCCGTGGGCAAAATGATTTTACCGCAAGCGGTTTTGCCGTGAACAATATGATTTTGCCGCGAGCAAAATTAAATGATTTTGCCGTCAGCAAAATGTTTCCAGTTATGTACCAACGTACTACTTACCCCGGCTTTATTCCTAGGAGAATCGAAAAGTCTGAACAAGAAAGCATTTTCATTTTTTTTCTTGGTAACAAAAGGACATCATCAGTCATGCAAATAGCCTATTACAAACTTCAGTGTGCGAAGATCGACTTTATCTACTTGAATACTGCATTGTCCACTGGAATGTTACATCGTTAACTTAAATGTTGTATTGTAAAATCGTAAACTATAAATTAGAATGTTGAATTGTAAAACTTACCTTTTCATCACACGGCACAACTTTATTTCTTATTTTGCGTTTTTTACTGAAAAAATGACTAGTGAATAGTGCCGCTTGTGCCTCTTCCATTGTTTGCAGTCTGCTGGAAAGTAAATCTAAAATGAATATATCTCGCATAGCGAAAAACATGTGTCAACACAATTTTATTCCTTTAAGAAAAGTATGGTAAGGCAAGTTAATGAACCCTCTTTTATCATCTGCCTTAATGTCTTACTCTTTTCCAGTGTCTGACTGCGTGCAAAAGAAACAACGAAGAACCTGCGGGCGGTTACCTTATACATGTAATAACTCCTTAAAGGGGCTCTGTCACAATATTTTCAGGTATTTTGATCATCGACAAATTTACCTTAAAATTGAAGGAAACCTGAAAATAATGCTTTACAAAGGTGGAAAAACACCAAAGAGATAATAATAAACCAGAAAGGAACAAGGATGGTTAAGGATGGAGAAGATTGACACGGATTACAAACAACCAAAATTGAAAAGTTTAGCTAAACTTTTCAAACCCATTTAACCGTGACATAGCTCCTTTAAGGCTTCACTCGTGGAATGCACGCAAACAAACTGTCATTCGTTCAACCATAAAACTTTATCAACAATTATTCTATCCTTGTAAACGATAGTATTACAACCACCAGTCACAAGGGCCGGTGCCTTTCGAGCCATCATATATGTCACATATCACATTGAATTTACATGTTCATTTTAAAAGAAGATCGCTTGAAGTCCAGAGCTAACAACAGACCGCTGAAGCCATTCATTGAGAAGGTTAAAAAAGACAGGAGCTCTTCAGTAATATGAGCCATCGCAACAGTACCGAATCATCGTGCTCTTAGTCAATTCGTTTTCTAAACTTCTTCAAAGGCGTCAGTTATTTTGTGACTGGAAAACGTTACCAGAATTATGAACAGAAACCGTCACTGTTTTAAATGTATTAGTGCAAAATAACATCATAGATAGGTGGTTCGTTTTATTCGATTGTGTCAAAGTGACAATTAACAAAGTTCTCTACTGCTCCAGTCTTTCAGTTTGTCGCCGTAAAAACTTCAAAACATCGAAGAAAAATCCTGATTGCTTACAGTTCTTCCATCATGAGGAGCATTGGGTTGTTTCCCGTGATCCTACTGGGACTATTGCTCATGGCTGAAAGAGATGGGGGACGTTAGCTCGGCAATTGGGCCGGCTACTGCCCTTTGAAAACTAGTCATGTTTTCGAATGTTGTTTCAGCTCATAACCCAGTCGTTCTTATTTCATTAACAAAGATCTCAGAGTGTTGAAAAGTATGCTTTTCTTTTTGGCCTCCCCAAAATAGAGACTCTGAAAATTTTCTATATCCACCAAGTGTTTCAGTTAGCAGCCGGGTTCTCTGTTGGTCTCCAAACTGATCCCCGTTTTGCCAGCGAAAGACGTGTGATAAACATCTGGCCAAAAGTGCACAATTTAGATCGTATCGACTTAAAGGGGCATTTTTATCGGGAATATTTATCATGTTCTCAATTTCTAGGTCAAAATTCACTAAATACAAACTTTAACTTTTTATGGACTCCTTTCTAAATCATTTATTTCAAGAAATAAAGTGAACCTACCACAAAAGAATGGCAAATGATTTTTTGGCTTTATCTTCCCGCTGCCATCAACCAAAAAGTGTCTATGGATTTTCAATGTGCTACAACAAATACCGAGAGCTACTGGCCCCCGCCAAAAGGACCCGCAAGTCATCACAGGTTTGGGAATGTCAAATTAGGTACCAACTTGCGTCAGTAACCAAACGGACTCGCACGTACCCGCAAGTTTCACCGGCCGCGCGGTCACTCAAACAATGGAAGACTTGTGCCCACTTGCGTGGAAATTTGAACTCGATCGAATTCAATGCACACAAGACATTCAACTGAACGCAAGTTGTGGCGAAACGGAGTCGCAAGTCATGATCATTTATCGCAAGCAACCTGCAATGACTTGCGATTTCAATTTATTACTGATTAAAGTTCAAATGTTAACTGAGATTTGCTTTGGCTCAAACTTGACCATTTTTTCCTATAGTCTAAATGCTTTGAAAAATAACCCACATTTTTGACGAGCGAGAAAGATTTCTTTTTTTTTTTTATAAGTATTAGGGAAAGAAACATCGTACATGTATCTATAGACCGGCATTTATTTTGTAGATGAAGCTCGTTTAAGGAGGCACAAGTCCAAGCTGAGGAAAAGGAAAAGACCGACAAAGTGGAAGTCACGAGAGATCGAGAAGGTATGGACACAACGAAAGCGCTCTGCACTTGGTCAAGTATGAATCTAAAATAAACCTGTCTACATACATGTACAAACATTGCAGCTTTGATGTATTATATATAATATGTTATATGTTTATGTATACAAATGATGAAAATATTTTATTATCGTATTTATCGAATACAGCTAAACCAGTTTTTCTGCCAATATGTGGGCCACAACCCCCGGGATCGGGATCAGCGGTGTTTTTCATTGGATCAAGGATCAGGCGTTCTGGATCAACAAATTTTGCGGGATCAGGGATCAAAATTCCCATCACTTTTGGAACCAGGGATCAAAAATTTGGGTAAAATTACAGGATCAGCGGTGAAAAAATATACCTCGTTACGACCCTGTAATACACGTAAACCACGTTGACTAGAGTTAAATTTTCGTGCGATTTAATTGGTTTCGTACGCCAATATTACATCGATCTATGACCACTGTTTCGTTTTTGCCCTTAGTACTGAATACATGTAATCCTGAAGAACGTAAATGTAAATTCCATTTGCTTACCCACGGAGCAACAAGGAGATCACATGAATTCGTTCAGACGTGCCCGTGCGTTCCAGATCGAACTGGAATTTATAAATGTTAATTTTTGAAGAGAGGGGAAAACCGAAGTACTCGAAGAAAAACCTATCGGGGTGGGGGTGGGGGTGGGGGGTGCAGACTTGAGACTGAAGTAACAACAAATTTAAATCACTGTCGGGGTGGAGGGAGGGGCAGAGTTGAGAACTGACAACAATTCAATCAGATATGACGTCAGGTACAGAAATCGAACCAGGTCCACTTTGGTAAGAATCGACCCTAGGCAGCTCTCTCCACTGCGCCATCGCTGTTCGTCTACGTTTACTAATTAATCCTGGAAACAGGGAAATCCTGTAAGAATGTAACACCGAAAATGCCATGGAGCTCGGGGTTTGTGAGAGTTGTATTTAGAATGTTTTCTCAAGAAGAAGGTGACAAGCCAGGAGAAGGAATGGCGTGCTGCAATCTTGGTAATGCTGACCAACAACCTTCGTTAAAAGAACGTATCATGTTTGAGAGATGGCGTTCGAGCGGGCGATACCTTCTTCTTCCACTCAGAATGTCTTCGCTCAATATTTCAGGAGAATTCTTGTTGGTTCGACTTAAGCGCATGCCCAGGTCTTCCCACCGCTGATTATTTCGCGTTGTGATTATCTGCGTGATGTCTATTAGCATGATGCCTTTTCGCGTTATACCAGGAGACCCTGGTTATACCTATTTGCGTTATGCCTTTTTGCGTTATGCCTCTTTGCGTTATGCCTCTTTGCGTTATGCCTTTTTGCGTTATGCCTCTTTGCGTTATGCCTTTTCGCGTTATGACTCTTTTCGTTATGCCTTTTTGCGTTATGCCTCTCTGCGTTATGCCTCTTTCCGTGATGGCCATTTTCAGAATCGGCTTGTTGCCATTCAGCTTTGGATTGATGCGTTTATGATTTGGACGATTTTATTTCAAATACTGATCATTGAATTTTGTCATAGATATACCTTCATGACATTTTTGCTCCCTCACTGTCTTGTCGGGGGCAGACAGGCTGTCGAGGACAGGTATATCGGAAGCGGCGAGGTGAGCCTTGGGGCTGGTATAAGCGATCCGCGGGTCGAAATCTCGGAATGAATCGTGATAGTATAACGCTCAGGCAATGTGTTCAGAGGTACGGCTACTGGTTTCAATGTTTTGTTTTTGTTTTGTACGTTCGGCATTTGATTTGCGCATGCGCAAGTATACGACGTGACTGAGCTTCCGCAATATCTTACATCGAGTCTTCGTTTCATACTGCGCATGCTAGCTGGTCAAGGGGAACGAAGGCGCTTGGATCGCTGGGAATCAATGGCGTCGTCGCGTTCATTTTCATTTGATCGTGCAGTCTAAGTCTGAGACACAGAACGGAATCTGGAAGTTTATTTCGATAAAGTCCTGGTAAGTATTATACTTTGGTGTTTTAGTTAGACCCAGAATGCGGGAGCTTTAGCTTTCCAGTTGTGTAGCCTGGTAGGTCGGCTTCACCGTGCGCGCAAACAAGAGGACCCTACAGCTTTGATTTCATTGGTTTATTGGCCCTCCGCAAAACACCCTAATATTCAACAAGCAGGTGAAGCTTGTGCAAACAAGACGCTGTGGGAGCGTGTGCTTGGGCATCGTTGTCTTTAGATCGGTGTAGTAGGTTTCCGGAATGGCAAGTACTGTGCCGTACATTCACGAGGTGTAAAATAAGGAGCAGAGGGAATTCCCTCGTTTCACTCATCTCCCCCAAACTATGAAATTAATTCAGACAAAAAAAAAAAAAAACCGTTGACAGTAATATTCACTCAACCGTTGTACTGAAAGCCTACAAAACCTGTGAATGAAATTACGAAGTCCACCCAAGCCTTATCTTTAATCATGTTAGCTTAATTAATTAAATTGTACTGTTATTCGGGATGTAAGAGGAAACATGGTTGATGAAAGGTTGACGAAAATCAGCAAAAGATCAACAGCAATAATTTGTAGAAAATACTGAAAAGACAAATCGTAGGTGAAAAAAAATTACTTGTGCTTCCTTTCATATTTATCTCTGTTCCTTTGGTATCAAATGTCCACTTGGTCAATAAGTTAATCTTAAGTCTTGCGTTTTCTGCCAAATCAGCAAATTTCTGCTGTTTAGTGTGTTCTCTTCTCAAGTTCAATTCATAGAATTCCTTGCCACAGTGTCAGATACTTTCGGAATGTGTTGATCACTTTTTCCTTACCCACATTTATGACGTCAGAAACCCTTATGCCAACAAAATGCAATACACATTTTCCTCGCGTTGAGCTCCATGTTTGCTCCACTTTTGGCTGCATGCCCCGTCTTGCCTTGTCTAATTGTCAGAGTGACACATGTCCGTTAGACCCCTGTTGCAAATTTGAGGCCAATCATATATAGTCATAGCCATCTCGGAACATACCTTAGCTTGGGCTTCTCCACCCAAGCAATGAGCAATTTCCTTTCTTAGGAGAATTAAGATCTGGAACATGTAGTCCACGCATCAGCATTATACTCTCAATTTGCACGTGTCAATACCCTGTGAGCAGTGGATTCTCCTCTCTTATCTGCTTTGGCAGCAAAACAAGAGAGAAACCACCGTGAGCAAGCGAGCCATAGATTAAATCGGCTAATGCAATGTTGTACCCAATTCAAATCTCCCAGGGTTAAGGTTCTTTGTTTATTGTATTTGCACTATAATGTAGCATTCACATTTAAATGATATGGAAATACTGAGAACAAAACATTTTATGCCCAAAGGATTTGAATTGGGTACAACATTGCATTAGCTGATTTGGTGTACTACCCGTCCTGATTCAGGGAGAAATACATTAAAATAAAACTGGACAAAATAGTTTGCAAACCAGTTTTTTAATCTCCTTGCTCAGCCACATTATTTTTGAGCATAGCATGTGTGATAGTGTGACAAGAGTTAATTAATGATGTGATGGGTGCTGTTGGCAGTGCATGCTCGACAGAGAACAGGTGGCTTCGTCACAGTGCTGTCTCTCTTGTTTTGGTACCAAAGTGGACAAGAGATAAGAATCCACTCTTCGCAAATTTCAGTCTGTAATTGGCTGCAAATTTGTAATATGAGAAACACAGCCCTTCAGTAATAATCGCAGTTACTGTATTGTTACAGTAGAAGCCTTGAACAAATATTTCAGCTTACCTCTGTTTTACACTCAGTAAGATGCCAAGAATCCACACAGCACACAAATTCAGTGAGCAGCAGCGTACTGGTGATGTGTTAACAGATGAGCTTGTCGACTTCAAGTCTCTCTTACTTTCCACTGATGTTTTGAAAGGTCTTAGCTGCTCTGGTTTTGAGAGGCCATCACCAATTCAGCTCAAAGCAATTCCTTTGGGAAGGTGTGGCCTTGGTAAGTACAACTGTACAATTTTGAGAGCTCTCCAACTCTTTGTGTACAGCTAGGCACTGGAATACCATCAAAGTGACTACTGGGATGGGCAGATTAATGAGCTTTGAATATATAGAGGATATTACATAGCTGTGTGGAGATATGACATTTCTCTTTGAGTGTTGAAAATTATTTCATGAGTGAGTGCAGCGATATTTTTCAACACGAGAAGAGAAATGTCGTATCTCCAAGCGACCATGTAATATTCTGTTTATTATATAAACACCAATGAAATACCAAACCATTTCACTTTAATATTTTAAATAGTCTTAAAGTAGAACGTGTCATAACTAAACATGAAAGAAGTACATGGCCTTAAGGCATGGACGAAAAACAAATTCCCTTTTATTACAATGTAATAAAGTCTAAAATGATGACCCTTAGAATTTTAGATTTCGAAAAAAGCCAGTTTTAAACAACATTATTTTTTTCTGTTCTCAAAGGCACGATTTATTGTGTAACCATAGCAACAGTGATCTTTTCACATGTGAAGATATAGAGGATATTACATGGCCGCGAGAGTGAGCGCAGCAAACGAGTGAAATATTTTTCAACATGAGAAGAGAAATTTCATATCTCCAGCGACCATGTAATTTTCTTTTTATTATATAAAATCCTCACATGTATTCTTTATTTCAAAAACTAAGGTTTTTGAAATAAAAGTGATATCACACAGTGTGGATATCAATGATATCACACATGTGTGGATATCATTTTTATCGATTTGCTACCACTCAGTATACCACTCCATTTTATATAATAAAACATGTTATTTTCACGTGTGAAGATATGAGGTTTTCACGCGAAAGCTCACTTGGTATTTCATTGGTATTTATATAATAAAAGGAATAATTATTCACTTAGGGGCTTTGAAAGAAATTGTACTGGTGCAACTTCGGAGTTGAGGGAAGCACTAGAAATGGCCCTTTTATGATTTTGCTGTTTGCTGCTAAACTAAAGAACCTCTATTTATGGCTTGTGGTGCCGTGTATTCAAATACCGGTAAACAGAACAATGTTAAGAAATTCAACTGGAAGGAGGCTACCAGTTGGCTATTTTACAGGAAAATTAATTACCTGATGAGGGAATTCCGCGCTAAATTGCACACGAAAACCGATATCGCACGAATCGCAAATCGGTGAGTGCGATATCGGTTTTCGAGTGCAATTTAACGCGGAATTCACAAGTCGGGTAATGAATTTTCCTTGAATCACATAATTGAATGAAATAAGAAAAAAAAGAATCTCAATTTGACAATTTGACGACAGTGGTTACATAGATGCGAAACAATATCACTTAGCCTCGTTTTTAACTCGCAATTCCACGCTAAATACCTTGCTTCATTAACCAATCAGAATGCAAGATTTTATTCAATTATGCGATTCTGTGAAGTGTTGCAGAGTTGAATTGAGGACCACTGAAGACAAATGCAGTTGTTGGTCGAAGCAGAATTTGAACCCAGAACGTACGCGTACATTCATGCAAATCCAGTGGCCCAACCATTGGGCCAATGCCGTCTCTTTATGTTATTCTATGTTGTTAAATGTACCTGGCCAATAAATGGCTAGCTGGGAAGCTAGCTGAAGTTGACCTTACTTTGCTGCTAAATAACCTTTGCATCCCTACCTGTAGACAAGACTTGTCTCTAATCCCTGAGGTTTTGCAGTTCTTAATTAATTTGTTGCTTTTATTTCTTTTTAGACCTAATTGCTCAAGCCAAATCTGGCACTGGGAAAACTTGTGTTTTTAGTGTGATTGCCTTAGAGAGTCTTTCACTTGAGAGCAACACAACCCAGGTAGCTAGTTTAAAAGAAATTGACACAAATTATACAATGGTATAGTAGAGCTGGCTCTCAGTGAGTTGTTGCTGACTATATGATCACTTGAAGCAATTAAAATTGAGCCAGAAAATTCAGCAAGTTTGCCAGATAATTCTGTGATCCCCAAACCTTGGTGAAGACCCTGTGACTCTGCACCTAGGTAACGATTGATGTAGCTAATGGTCCTGTTCCTTATCACCCTATTTAAGGTAGTTTGAAATGGTTTTTAGTGAAGTTTCCTATAGTCTCTGGTTCAGGATAGTAACTAAACTTAGGATCAGCATAGTACTGTGAAATTTAACCCAGAAATAAAGGAAGCATCATTGATTTATTTCAGAATATCTTCAGCATGAAAGGCTGAAAGCTGTCACCATAGCAACACAATGACATACTCTACTGTCACCATAGCAACACAATGACAGTCTACTGAACCACCAAAATGGACTTTGCTTGCATTATTTTGTAGGGAAGTTTACAAGAAAAAATGATATTTTTTTTTGCAGTAATAGCCTGAACCTTTTTTTCTAATGGCAAATACTTTTACAAAGTGCAAGAAACACACACCAAATCAATTACAGTTATCACTGAAAAAATGAGAAAAATTCACCATCTGGAAATGGAAGTATGAGCGAATGGGTGCGCACTCAGCTAAAAACCTCTCTCACACACCGGTGGTAGCCATGTCAAGCTGACAGCCGCCGCCTGACCTTTATTGCAAAATCAAAGTAATACAAGTGGCATTACAACGAAAAAAGTTCAAGGCTTGAACATTGTACTGGTAGTGTAATAAAACTCAAGATCTTTGGGTGGGTGGGTGGGCGGGAAAGTCGGCAATGGTGGACGCAACCAAAACGACTGCCCGCCCCACAGGTCACATGACCTATACCCAGGCCCCGGTGGCGTGTGAGAAAAACATTTTTCACTTATTTCATTTCACTCAGCCAGTGAAAACTTACTCTTTGGAGCCTTCTTAAGACAAAATCTTGGGCCAGAAAGCTCAAGGAACTGAGATGTGTGATCTTTCAAAGTAGAGAGTGGTAAACTCCTCTTCCCGATTACCTACTCAACAACTACATCGCAGAATGGAGATTGGGTGCCTGGGATGTCCAAGGGCTTCCACTGGAGGCCAGCCAGACAGCCCCTGGACCGAGTAACACCTCCTATGGCCGGCAATCCCCGCAAGCCAGCCACAAGCCCCACGCCAGGCATCCAGGTGCCTGTCACACTGAGAAGCAGTGGAAAATTAGGGATGGGAGGGGGGGG
>BLFK01000926.1:1449711-1469035 GCA_014634185.1 Astreopora myriophthalma
GGGGGGTTAGAAGTAAACCTTCTTATTCTTGTTCCGGAATAAGGCCAATCGAACACGCCCTTAGTGTGAAGAAGGTGGGAGATGTTTTGCTGTGGGTAGCAAAGTTGCCGGCTGTCAGCCTATTTTGACTGGGCTGTAGGAGTCTAAACTCTTTTCAAAACTCTAAGTGTAAATAATACACATTAAGCACATATTTTAATAATTGTTAACAATTATTACTCACATGTACTCTAGATAAATCTTCAGTTGTCAATGTAACTGAAAATACCCGTAAAGCTTCTAATATCATTGCCAACATGGAAATGTCAGGAAAACCTCTTTTCACAAGATAAAATAACCTTCCTCTTAACAAAATTTGAGATGGGTCTTCACAAGTATAATTAACTAATACTGACAATATAATAAATATTAGTCACAATACACGTCTGTACATGTCAACTCAATTTACACACACAGTTTACAACATTTGTACATAGCCACCACATTACTCAATAGACATTTTTTCCGGTTATTTTGTGAAACTGTGGTCTAATCCCAAGCAATAAATGATATTTGGTTCTGTAGTGAACTATCAGAAACGTTGGAATTTAGGGATGAAATGGGCTAAGGGAGATGTGTTGTCTCCCTTTTTATCCATAGCTATTGTCCTTTTTTTGTTTTTGTTTTTTTTGTTTTTGTTTTTTTGCTTACCACTTCAAAAACTCATGAAAAATTCATGAGCTTAACAGCCTATCAAGTCACCGATAAAACATTATGTGCATGAGCACTAAAATCCAATAAAACATTCCTCTTTAAAAGAATACTGGTAAGCCATAGCTTGTTTTTCTTGTACGCTAATATTTTCCCCTCTCTATTTGAACCATTGTTTCAACTCCAAAGGGACACTCTCTTTGTGGAATGTTTTTGAAGCCGTTCAATAAACTCGCAGGTCATGTTTTATTGGGTCTAAAACCACTTGGCCTCACCTCCTGGTTGAAACCTGATAAAACACGCCTGCTTGTTTATTAAACAGTACAGAAGCTTGGCAAAGTTTAATGAGCAGGCTGCATTTAGGTGTAATTTGACAAAATGACTAAAAATGTCACAGGTAGTTGCATGTATCTGTTTTTTTCAGTTGTGCTTTTTCTAAAGGCCAACGGTTTATAAGTTAAAGTAATTTGATTCTCCAAAGCCGACTGGCAGTGTAATGACAGTATGATGCATTTTGCTTTTCGAGAAATATAATAAGTTAATATTAACCGTCTGTATGTAGCAGGAGCATGAGATGCCTCAGACATAATTTATGTCTCCTGAGTTGATTTTCCACTTTTCATGTCAACTGTAAGAAAATTGCATGCCACAAATTATACTGTGCCTCTCGAATGACCTGTCAGTGGGCTATACTCCACGCTATGTGCCATACATGGGGACAACTTAAAAACAGATTGTCATTTATGGCAAGCAGCCGACCTAGTAACAATACTCAGTCTGGTAGTTTAATGATAAACTAGCAGCCTGTGTACAAAGTAAAGGTCAGTCTATATAGGTCAAGTCACATATAGCAAGATCTGACTTAATGGTTACAGATGAATAAACAAGCTAAACAATTTCTCCTAGCCCAGATCACCACTGAAGACATTACATTAGATGTCCAGGGAACTGTACAGGCAGCATAATGACGGGCTTCACAGTATTAAGTGCTCTCACTAAGCTCTCATTTGAGTAGTACAGCTTACAGTTTCCTCCACAGACACAACAGCTAGGACCAACTTGTACAGCATAATAAACATCAACACAGGAAAGTACTGCTTAGTTATTTGAATGGTCTGACACTTAAGGATTTCATCCACAGACCCAAAATTATTTAGTGGCAGGTTTCTTTTACAGGTCACAGATCCTTTTTTACAAATACCGATAAACCCCTTACCCTTTCCTAACACCAATGTAGAGGACTGGGCCCGAGCCCAACTGATGTAATCGGAGCCAAAAAAAAAAAAGGAAAAAAGATGTTGAAGTAGTGTGGCATTGTTGACTTGTTATGCTTGTATGTTGATTTATACCCAGTTTGGTGATTAACACTAACCTTAGGGATAACAAATTCTACACTCATGCAGACTGTTTAGGCCGAAGGTTAACATGAGGAAGTGTTTTGATAATTGAAAATAACACAAATGACCTGTGAGCTGTAAACGAAACCTGCCACAAAATTTAGAACTCCAAATCATTCAGCCTAGTACATATGAGTCACTCAGAGTGACTTGCTTTTTGTTGATGAATGAGTGAAAGATGACATACTGACAGCAACTTCATGGCTAGGTCATCCATTAACTGCACCCACACCATTTGGTTTTAACATTTCTTGAATCCAAAATAAGATCACCACCCAATATGCTCGCTTGGAGATGAGATCCATTTTCATAACGGCCTTTCAGTTCCCTTGCAACACTCATAAAAGCATTTTCAATGTTTGTCGCATCCTGTTGGTTAAATTAAAGTTGTCAGACATTGCCTTTAGTTAGTACATGTCCTAAAGCATGGGCAATGCATTTGACTGAAATTGGGGGGGTGGGGCTGACTGGGGACGGAATGATATTAGAATATTAGGAAGAGCTGAACATTAATTTACTATAGTCTATATGTAGTCCTTCAAGACAATTTGTTCCCTTATGTACCACTTCTTAAGAAGATCTGCTCTCTGGTGACTGGACTGGAGTGTTAAATATGGAGAACGTTCCAGCCCAGATACCAATATCCTATTTAGAAAAACTGAGGACACAATAGCCAGGCCAACCCATGCTCTCAAACAGTGTTCCATATAATAAGAGACAGGTCACAATCAAAAACCTGATAAAACTGAACACCTGGCATGACAAATCAAGTGATGGTCTTCAGAAGATGAACAGAGACCCACTGGTATTGACCCCAGCTAATAAACACTTCTTATTTTATAGATACTGATGGAAAACAGGGATTTTTCCTTTTACTAAAAAATCATATCTTCACCACACGCAGTGGACATACTATTTTTATCTCTCACGTGTGAGGATATTGGTGTCGCCATGGTTAACAACATGATTAGCTAATTACAAGAGAGCTTCCCGCTCAGGCGCGCGGCTGGGTCTTTTGAAATTCCATTCACAAAATGGCTTCTAGGTGCGAAGACGCTGCAGTTCACCCCGAAGAATGTCAAATATAAGTATTATTTCCTTTATTTCTCCTTTATAACTTTATATCCAAGTTTCATGACATTTTTGTGACAAGCATTTTGTGATAGGTAACCACTTTAATTGCACTATTTTGCTGCTTCGAAAATGAATTTTTTAAAAAAGTTATGTTTTACGTAGGAATTTCATCAGTATCTATAAAATAAACAGAATATTACCTGGCTTCGCTCACTCGTGAGAGATACTTTCAGCACTCGAAGATCAAATTCGTATCCCCACGCGGCCATGTAATATCCTCTATATATTCCTTGTCGGTACTCTGCCTCAAAAGCTTATAGATTAGCTTTTCAGTTATTTTCAAGGGGGCATTGTACCTGTCTTAATTAATTTCTATTTCTTTATTTATGGTTCTTGCAGTTACATGTGGTACAAATAAACTATTTTGGTTGTTTGTTGTTTATATCAGGAATGCTGTGAACACATCTTTTTTTATTTGTAAAAGTTTCAGAAGTGGGCTTGCAAGATCTTGGAGGCCAACCCCATTCCCGGGCTCTCTCTCTTTTCCTCCCTTGTCGTTTTTCTCAATGACAAGGGAGGAAAAGAGAGAGCCCGGGAACGAAATTGCTTGGAAGCTGCACTGAGGTACTGTACAGCTAGTATAGTCAAGAGGCCTTCCAAGGGCAGTTCTGGTGTCACTTCATCGCTTGTTTAGAGCCAGCCTGTCATCAGTTTTGTTACAGACAGTGTGGCTGTCATATTTTGTTACTGTCGCAGTAACAAAATGTCACCCTTTTTTCTGTCTGTTCCTGTCAGTTGTCAGTGTTTTGAAAAAAACACTGTCGCCACATTTTGACGTCATGTTGCCTGTCGGCAAAACCCCTTGGAAGGCCTCAGTCAAGCGTGCTCATGTGGAAAGAACCTTCTTGATGCAAATTATGGCAGAGACTGTTACACAAGTGATTCACTCTTTAATACTTCCCTACCTTTGCTGACACTTCCAACACGTCAATCATGCCATAGTGTGTGGCACATGATCTTGCTTCTTCAATGCTAACATCACGATTTTCAGCAATGTCCGTCTTATTTCCAACAAGTAATTTAAGAACATTAGATGGAGCATACTTTTTAACATCCTCTGTCCATCGTGCAACATTCTTAAAAGAGTCTTTTTTGGTAATGTCATAAGTTATTATCACTCCATTTGCATTTCTGTAGTAGCTTTGAGTTATGGTTCGAAACCTCTCTTGTCCAGCTGTGTCCCAGACTTGTAACTGAAAACAGACACCACAGCAGGGTTTTCATTATTAAATGAAGTAGCATATACTTAAGGTGCAATTTTTTGGGACCATTCTGTCTATTCCTATTACTATTCCTATTCCAATTTAGGATTAACGGAATAATAGGAATAAGATTTTCCTAAAAAATGCATAATTTATTCTGAAAACAGAATGGTTCTTGCATAACACCCAAGAACTAACACTCTGAATAATCTGGACACGACTAAGTGTGACATTTGGCAGTCACGCACTATTTGGGTGCCAAAATAATCCCCCAAAAACGTGTATTCTGTGTATTCCGAGTAAACCATATTCTGTTTATTCCGTTCATTCCAAAAACGGAATAAGTCCCCAAAAAATGCGTAAACCAACCATTCCTTCTATTCTACTCAGTCCAGAATAGTCCCAAAAAAATGCACCCTTAGGTAAATATACAGCATTCAATTCATGAATAATGTAGTTACAATACACTTTCAAAAAGGGAAAATAGCACGAGGTAAGGAGACCTCAGGAAGCCAAAGGCTTGTACAGAGAGGTCCCTTCATGATATTTAACAATTTATTATTCACCAAAGGCGAAGTGAATATTGGTGAATATTTACCGAGATGTAGTCGAGGTAAATATTCCCCAATATTCACTGAGCCTGAGGCGAATAATTGTTTTAGTATAATTTTCAGCGGTGAATATAAGAAAGTGCAAAAGAAAGTGCTAAAACACAATAAAAAGGCACCAAAGGTTCGTGCTTAGCTTAGCAGCCACGCCTCCAAAATGTTATATTCACCAGGTAGCGCAGTGAATATAACACCGAATTTCTTCTATTCACCGCTGAAAATTACACTAATAGTATTGATTCACATAAACTAAAGACTACATGGTTTAGCAAGTGTGAAAGAAGTGTCTATTACGTATTACCCTTTGAAAAGAATAAATTTAGATAATTTGTATGCCTGGTGTGTTCATGAATATTTTAAAATCATCTGTGGTGACCTGTAACATTGAACACGACAACAACAGCGCTACAGGTAACTTTTTAAAGCAGTTGCTATATTTTATAGTACCAAATAACAGACTAAAGACACCATGGCCACTGTTAATTAACCATAGTGTCTTTAGTCTGTTAATTTTCTTTTTTGAGATTATACCAAGAAAATTTAAGAGAAAACGAAATTGTACAAGTGTGACCCTGCTGGCTATGATCTCACAATCTGATTGGCTAATTTGCCATTATCGATAAGAGGCTAGACACACTGCTCATGTGAATGTGTCACGCAATGCCTTTTTCAGCTCTCAAATGTGGATGACTCTAAAATTTGATGTTGGTATTGTTTATTAAGTAAAAAACAAATTAAATGTGGTTTAGCGCTCTTTGTACTCTTATGTTGTGGACTGCGCCTTGTGAGTCTGCAACATTTTGACCCCTGTGATGACGAATATCATTGTTGATAAGAGTACAGACAATGCTAAACCATATTCGATTTGTTAAATGGTCATAAGTGCAATTAGTTCAACACAAATATTATGTTGTACGCTTTTGTCACTACTTTATGGGTGGATTAACTGACTACAGGAAACAAGATACCAATGAAATGCTGCTACAAACCAATCTAACTTCCCATCTTTCATCCCATTTGCTGTATTTTAATGTTTATTTCAAGGGGTGATTGCCAGAAAAATTACGAATTAAAGGTGTTCATTCATAAATAACTTATTTTTTAAAGCTTATTCCATTTAAGTCAGAATTTCGTGCAAAAGGTTCCTCCCGACTGAACGCTACTGCAACCCATTTCTTTCTTTTTTTATTTTCCTTCGGAAATCTAGTGGGATGTGCACAGTTGTAGACAAGAAGAAGCCAAGGTCACGACGGCAATTATGTATAGCAACCAGCTTGGAAGCAGATCTAGAGTTGCATGTGTTGGACAAATAATAAATTTCAAAAACTACACATGAAAGCTCTTGCGTTAAGTCAATTCTTATCTCAACAGCAAAAAAGTCAACGGCGATTTTTGAGGATAGCTTTTAATTTCGTCGACTTGGTACCTTTTTGCAAGTAACATCCACCACGACGCCTTCCCGGGAAAAACGTAGCTTAGTAAGAGAAAAAGCAACCCGGAAAGTTCTTTTAGCCCTTTGTTTTCCAGTTTATTGAATACGAGACATCTTCGACCGTCACGGGGTTTAAAAATAAATTGAAGCTTACCTTGATTCTTTTCGAGTCGACGACTAATGTCTTCATGGTAAAATCAACCCCAATTGTGCTGCCATGTCTTTCAAGGAAGGTGCCTTTCTTGAAGCGCTGAACAATGCATGTTTTGCCCACGCCTGGGTCACCAATTAACACGATTTTGAACAGATAGTCGAAGGAGTAATCTTGATCGCCTGATTTCATCACATCCGCAAAAAAGATGAAAACAAACAACGTTCGTAAATGCTAACAACAACGTACTTTACATAATTTTGTACTTTTCACCTCAGCTGTTGTGTCCAGGCTCCATGAAGCATGCACGGACGAATATTCGTTGACGTTGGAATTTATTTGGACAGGACTTGGGAATTAATCAGTTTGTCGATTGCAATTTATCCAATAAACCGACTCCGCTTTGCGCTACTTTCAAAACTTACAGAAAATTTAATCCAACATCTCTGTTTATTATAAGCCACTAATTGTATTAGTGGGCACGATTTATTCCACTATTGGCCACCAGCTTTTGTTACTACCCACCAATTTGTGTTTTTAGGCGCTGATTTTTAGCGCAGTCCTGAAGGACTGATGCGCTTTGTAGTCGGTGAGAATCGTAATACTTCAAGTGACCACAGCAATGTGTCCAGATGAAAAAAGGTTACCAACAGCAGTGTACGACCCTGTGCGTCTCTTTAAAGTTCGGTATAGCCCTGCATATCCCTGTGTAGACGTTTTTAGCTCTGAGTATCCCTGTGCAACCGCGTATATAGCCCAGTACAGCTGTGTATACCACTATATAGCTGTGTACAGCCGAGTGCAGCTATGCAAGGCCCTGTCATTTTGGGCTAAACGGTAAGGTTAAACCCCTTAGCAAAATGGCCGAAAACAGCCAAATTCACTGCCTTTGCGTTTATGGCCAGAACGTTTTCTCTAACCCTCTTAAAGATGCGCCTTTCACCTCAAATTAAACCAGAGGCCTTAAGCGTTTGAGAAAAGTCCCTTAAAGCAGGGACCGCGGAGGCCATTTTAAAGTCCTGGGGCTAAAATAAATCTGACCACGACTAACAAGCATTAGGGATCACTGTTCCGCCATTTGTAATGTCCTAAGAAAAATTAACCCAAGCAAAAAAGTGGCAGGAAAGCCCCTTCCCCTCCGCGGTCCCTGTGGGTGCATTACATCTCAAGGTCGAAATCAGGGATCAAAGGCCAAAAAAAGGGTGGGATCCGGGATCACAGCCCCGGGATCTGGGATCTCAACCCCGGGATCGGTATCAGCGGTGTTTTTCATTGGATCAAGGATCAGGCGTTCTGGATCAACAAAATTTTGCGGGATCAGGGATCAAAATTCCCATCACTTTTGGAACCAGGGATCAAAAATTTGGGTAAAATTACGGGATCAGCGATGAAAAAATATACCTCGTTACGACCCTGACATCTTCAACACCAAATTGCACTATTACGCTGAATCGCATTACAGTGTCGAGCCCATAGACCATTTGGGAGTTCGTGTGCCTCGGTGGTTAGAGATTTCCACCGCTGCTACGGAGGTCGTAGGTTCGATTCCTGCCTGGCACTCTGAATTTCCTTTGAAGATGTCCCTTCGCCCGTTGCCAAGCAACTGTCATACACTGTGACTGGGCTATACACAGCTATACAGGGGCTATACACAGGTAATATCGGGCTCTACACGGTTAACCACAGCTTTTTCCATATATGATCGAGGTAGAAAGATCGCTCGGCGATATTTGCGGAACTGATAGTTATGTGGTACGAAATTCAGGCCCCTTTGAAAAAGATGTTGAAAATGATCAGCAAGGACTCGGTAGGAATACATGAAAAACGCTTAACGTCGTACATGCTGGGATTTTGAAGTCCTTTAGACTTCTACAGTATCAGTTATTGCGAAAGACAATCCCTTTTTTTCGATTTCATAATATATTGAACTGCGGATATGAAATCAAGTGAAGCTATGATTTTCGCAGTTATGACCGCAATTTTTAGCATTTGCGTAGAGAAGCCTGAAAAAAATTCAGGACTTCAAAGGGAACATTTGAACCCACAAATGACCAGCTCCCAACATCAGTGGCTTCATACCTCAGTTGGTTAGAGCGTCGCACCGGCATCGCGAGGTCACGGGTTCAAACCCTGTTGAAATCCTGAATTTTTTCAGGCTTCTCTTCTCTAAAAATTGCGTTCATAAGTGCGAAGATCATAACTTCACTTAGTTTTTGCTTGGTTTACTTTTTTGGATTGATGTCTGCGCATGCGTGAATTCGCTGGTGGTCTAAACATGTACCTACCACTTGTGAGACGTAATGACTATATTTAACTCACAAAATGACCTTGTGAGTGAATTCGAGAAGCGACAAAGCTTCAGCATTTGCCTCACTTGTACTTGTTTGTATGGCAGGGGGAACGATTGTATGAAACACGTATCTGTGATACCGACAAAACCTGTATTAATAGAAACACTAAGTAGTCCCATCGCAAGCGAAGAGCTCAGCTCGCGATATTGGAAATGGCCTTTGCTTCCTTGCTGCTAGAGGTCCACGTTTCAAATTCTACTCGTACTTAAAGAAGCAAACCATTTAGTCCGAGTACTTTTATCCGCGGCGGCTAAATGGCCGGCAGAAAGTTCTAAAAATTGCAACGAAGTACCTCATTCCTACGAGCTAGTTAGAGTTTAGTTAAAGAGTGTAAAATTCCAAGAAAGCAAGGTCTAATGGCCCTATAATGCAATTTTAAGGCCTCTAGTTTAATTTACACTGAGAAAAGAATCTCTGGGAGCACTGGAGGCTAACTAAGGTTTGGCCATTAAAATTGGCTATTTTCGGTCACTTTGCTAAGGGGTTAACCTCACCATTTAGCCCGAAATGAGTAAAAAGGTGACCCAAAAAAGAGTGTAAAATTCCATGAAAACTAGGTCTAATAGCCCTATAATGGACTTTTCTCAAACGTTTAACGCATTTAGTTTAATTTGAGGCGAAAAGGGCATCTTTGAGAGCGTTACAGGAAAAGTTCTGGCCATAAGCGCAAAGGCAGTGTAAATGGCTATTTTCGGTCATTTTGCTAAGGGGTCAACCTTACCATTTCGCCCAAAATGAGCAAAACCAAGACCAAATTTACAGAGTGAAAACGAGGTCTAATAGCCCTATAGAGGGAGGGGGAGCAGCTCTCTTTTTTCTCGCCTCGCTCCAATCTTCCTCGGCCTATTCTCGAGTGTGACTCACTCAAATGCAGCCTCAGTGACTCAAATGCAGCCGTCCGCTGCAGCGAGTTTCGTATTGCTGTCAATTTTGTTCTCTTGACGGCAACCAGGACGAAACTTGCCGATGTAACAGAACAAACAAAAGCACTACGTTAAGTCAATAGTTTAACGTTTCTTTTTACAAGTCTTTCCTTGACTTGCATGGCCTTGCTTTTTGCTTGACATTCAGCGAAAAAGAGCAAAATGTGCGAGAGCCCGAGAACACGAGCATCGTCACATGCGAGACTCTCGAGTCTCGTAAGGCTGGCTCTCTCCAGTCGTCTCACCACCAAAAAATAAGACTTCACACTTCTTTACTCTCTAAATGACGCTGAAATATTGCTAAATGTACTGCAAGACTGACTAAAAGGTATAACGCAATCAGTCTTTCGATTGCAATGTGAGTCCTGGATAGCGTTTCTTTGTGATCGCTTCTGAGGTTTCGCAGTGTATTGAAGAATGAAGTAGAGTTGCAACGTCATTTTTACGTACCACTGAGTTAACAGACTTCTGGACGTTAGCTCGGACAATCCATTATTTCCGATCACGTGGTTTCGATGTCCCGCCCAGTGAAGGCACTAAAACAAGTAACGAGTCAAGGTCTGGGGAGCAGCCCGTACAGGAACTAGGAAAAAACCACCCATCCTGAGAAGACCGACCATTAACTTCTCGGCCTCCAAGTCAGAGCTTGTCCTCCGCGAGAGAAGGCGTATGTATTTGTATTTACATGTGAGCAAATTATCAATTACTAAAGACCAAGGAGAGCTTTAGCTTCTTGACTTTGCTGCATCAACGTCTCACTGGCGTACTTTTCAAGTAATTCCTGCAGGTCAAAAGAAACAAACACTATCAATTTGAATATAAGACACCCGTATAATTAATTGAAGTAGAGCGGTTGTCAGGCGAGAATCGAACGTAATCAGGTGTTTGACTGTGTTTGCCTCGATACACTTACTGACTCGCTTTGAAAAAGAGGCGGAATAGGCCATTTGCATGATGGTGTCATTTTACTACCAAGACCAGGATGCTTTGTAAAAATACTTTCTTATGCAGATTTTTTTACTCTCCATGGAATAACGAGATGCATTCTGGTCTTAGCATTAAAGTTACGCCATCATGGAATTCGAAAAGGTCTACTGAACTCGAAAAGGCCAGTTGAAACTTCCTCGCAAGCATTTTTCCAGCTTGATACGAGCTGCACTTTGTTTATAGTTCTAATTGGGTAACTTGATTGTCAACTGAAAAGCAATCCATGCTGTTTTCATTGCAAAGCCCACAGAATTCTGCGATGCAAAATCCCCAACTCGTGCTTCAAAATAAGATCCTTAGTAAATATCGTGCGCATACCATTTTCTTTCTTTGAACAAGCATTTCCTCCACCTGGAAGTGCAAAAGACAGAAACCACTTAGCATAAAAAACACAAACGACAAAAATACAAGAACAGTAGCGTCTCAGTGACTCCTAATACAGAACAAGAAGCTAAAGGAAGCTTTTATTCGGGCCGGTTGAATCAAAACCGACTGAGATCGAAACGGTGCTTATCAAACCCGTGTGTACTGCAGTCAGACCATTTGTCGGCTTGAAAACACAACGGTTACTTCCCCAAACTAGGACGAGACTTCAAACAAATCGAAAATTGCCTATTTGATAAAGGATAGGCGCCCGGCCTGGAATTTTAGGTATTATGGTATCACCGGCGTTATTTTATCCAAGTATACGGGGTTCCTTTGTTTGTTTGTTGTTGTTGATATTGTTGCTAAAATTTTAAGTATACTGTATTCTGAATTAGGACTTATATTTACATGTATGTATTTAGTAACAACGATTTTGCAGTTTTTGATTGGTATCAACCAACTCTGGCCGGAACTGTCAGGTGAACATAGTCTGTTGCAAGTTCTTAAGTGAATGGTATAGAAGCAATTTATGGGCCACACAATCTTGGATGTTTAGAAACGCAAACCTCTTTTTGCGAAGGAACGGGAACGTGCGCGACGAATGGTTGATTTCCAACAGCAGTTTGGTCTGTTTCCATATTATCATCGCTCTCCTGACAAACAACAAAATGCAAATGGTTCGGAAGCACTTGATTGCCAACTTTGCATTTCAAAATATGAAACCAATTCTCGATAGCCCTTCCTGAAAAACCGATAATATTCTGCGAAGTGCATGGATATATAGCCGCCATTCAGGAACTGTGTGTGTATGTGTGTTCTTGTACTCTAAAGCGGCCACTTCCGAGTTTACTTCAGGTTCTGATTCAAGGCGAATCTAAGTGCAAAGTCTCTCTTAGAAAAATTAGTTTTCATTCATATGGAAAATAAAACTAATTATGACCTTCAAAAAAGGTTTGCACTTTGACTTGCTTTGACAAGATGGTTAAAGACCCAGTACTGCCCATTATGCTTCACGCGCCTCTGTTGTTGTTTTGGTTTTCGCGGGAGCGAGGCGTCGATTCTTTTTCGAGTGATCGCAGCGCGCAGTGCTTAATGGACAATACTAGGTCTTTAAAGTGAGCCGTCTCAGAAATGGCCAAGTTCTGCAAAGTCTGCAAAGTACATGTAGACACTAGCAAATCAAGGCCAAGTTCAAAATAAACTATTGTAAAATGAGAGAGAGCGAGCGAGAGAGAGAGAGAGAGAGAGAGAGAGAGAGAGAGAGAGAGAGAGAGAGAGAGAGAGAGAGAGAGAGAGAGAATGACATTTGCTATTATTATTATTATTACTTGTTTAGACAAAGTTACCAAAATCTTTCTTTTACTTTGCAAGCTTTTTCAAAACCTACAAATCAAAGACATTATAGCGAAACATAATTATTTCTAGTGTGATTTATACCTCTTGCTCTTTGCTGACAGCATAAATATTCTCCTCTTCTTGGCCCTGGTCAATTTCCAGTTCTCCTTCCTCTTTTCTTCTTTCCCACTCTTCCATTGCTCTGGCGATTGCTGTGACAAAATAATAAAAAATAGCAGGTTCCTATGCATAGGGCGTAACCAGTGAGAAAGCGAGGATACTAACACGTGATCAAAATGAACCAGTCATGCAGCAGAACTTCACATTTCAAACCAGACGACAAAAACATGATAAATTGCTCCCATGCTGTGGAGCATAAAACTCAGACCAGGGGCACATTTCTTGAAAGTCCCGAAAAGTTTACTGGTCCAAAAAAGCAATTTGCAAAACTGTGATCCGCTTATTCTGAAAATCTGGTCTTTTAGCATGCTTTTCAAGATAGGAAATAGCAAACCAAATACAAAGTTCCATGGCTTAAAACGCCTTCTGTTTCAAGATACGAGGGAATTATGGCTCCTGAAATACATCTGAAAAGTTTTGGAGCTTTCAAGAAATGGGCCTCAGGCCACTACCAGAAACGTCAGCCTTTCATTGTACATTTTATCAATAAAAGCTCACCTTCCTTCTCCACATCTTGTTCAAGTGGTAGCAACACTCCATCATCTTCATCTCTGTAGCCATAATAGTCTGCATCAACATCTTTGTACAATTCACCCCTAGTCTTCCTCGGCGGGGCTGGTGCTACAATTCAATACAGAATGGCCGATACTGTGAAGTATACAATTGCCATTAATTACAATACCTATAGAGGTTACAAAAGGATGGCAGAGCTTGCATCTTGCATCTTCATCCATAGTTCACATCACACAGATCTCCTGCAGTCACATCACATCAATGTGCATGTACTGCAGTCACATCACTAGATGCATTGCAGTCACATCACATGGACGTAGTGTATTCTTTGTAATACTAGTAGTAATCATAGATTAAAAAAGTGCATTCGAGTATTGGTAGGTTGGAATAGTAATTTCTGAAGTTTTGCATTGAGAAGGCATGGTTTATTTTTGTTGAAGCAGACCAAACAGCAATAAAGCTGGAACCTTCCAACACGTCCGACAAACAGCGAAGCATGAGGCAGAATGATAAAGCTTGAACCTTCCAACACGTCCGACAAACTGCGAAGCACGAGGCAGAATGCTTTGCGCAACGAAATTGTGACGTCATTCAAAATGGCGCCGAAAAGGTGAACCATGGAACAAAAAACACGGGTCAGCTTTCGCTTGCGTGCACAGGGAACCTACGCGATAACAGGCAACCCAGAAGATTAGGAAGCGTTCTTCCTTCGTCGAACGCAATAATTTTATAATTATGTACATTTTTTTAGTCTTGAAGAAACACTAAAAATAGCGTGACAATGCCTCTTTATGCATTTTACTAGGTATACCCTTATGCAGGCCCTCCATTTTAATAATGTATGCATTATTTAAAACACTCACGCTCTTGTTCAAACAATTCTCTGACTCCTGGGAGATCTTTAGCTGCTCCAAAATATCTACCACCCAAGAATATAAACAGATTAATTCCAGGAACCATAACGTATGAAAAAGTGTATGCCTACTGAATCTACTGCAAAGATAAAAATTATGAAGGAAACTTGATATCTTTCTCAATTTTTACAATCTGCTCATTCTCAATCTTATTTTTCTCTCGTACAGCTACAGGAATGAAATCTGAAGTGAAGGGATCGTTGTGTTATCAAATCCAGCCAAATTAAGAGCACTATTATGGCCCTTGGGGTCTTCGGCATAATGGCACAACAGGATGAACGCAGCTTTTTATTTGTTTGTTTGTTTTGCCTGACTGTGTCTTACAACAATTACTGCAGACCGTCCATGCAGAGAAAGACACCCTGTATGGCACCAGCTATTGCTGAGAATTTGGCTACGATCATGTATAGTGGTTGCACCCACAATGGTCTTTCATATCATTATTTCACTTACTTGTATCCTCTGTTTCCTGGAACTTCTTTCCCTTCGTGATCCAGCATCTTTGGTCCAATTTTCTGAGAATATACATGTAACTTACTAGATGTAAATTCACAGAATCTAGTGTGGTATGCTTAACCTGGTTCAGCTGTGATCGTAATGAATCAGTGAATTATAAATAGTTGACACCTCTTCTGGTGTCATAATTAATCTAAGTGATACATAATAACAGTTAGCTCAGGCCAGTACAGCTTACAGTTCTAACTAAAATTAGTGCAAATTAATTTTGGCTCAACACCTTAGAAGAGACAAGAGGTTTAAATACTATTTTTTTCCCAAGGTTTCATAACTAAAATAGTCACTTTTTGTCTTCGTTTCACAAGGAAAATTGACTCTAAATGGTCCAAAATGATTCCTTGTAAAACAAACAAATCAAAATCATAAATCTATTGAGACTGGATTTCTGCAATTACCCCATAATCTGGTCCTCCTAGTTCTTTAATACGATCCTCCCAATGCCGCTTTTCTCGCAGAAGCTTATTAATTTCGTCGTTGAGGTCCCGGATTCTAAACTCCCCAAGGCCAGCTGTGAAGTAGGCGACAAAAGACCTTAGAAGTCAGTCCTTTTCTCAATATTTAACAGAATAGTACATGTAATCTGTTGGCTTACCATTTTGAATCTGTGCAACTTTTTTTGCCACTTCCCTGATAATCTGTTCGATGAAAAGAAGACAAGGAAACTCTTAAACAGTCTTAACGAAATTTAACACCATGTACTCAGTAAATCAAAGGCTGAACATTATTTTGCCACATTTGCCACAACCTAGAGCTCTTCATGAGCAAGATCATTTATTTATATTATCATTATTAATAAGCTCTCTAGCTAGATGAGCTCTTTTTGCTCTTAGAGCAAATGTTGTAATAAATATTGTTTATATGAAAAAAAATATATTAGTAGTATTAATATTATTATTATTATTATTATTATTATTATTAATATTATTACTATTATTATAATACTTACTTACTAATTTACTTAGGCCAGGAATCAACCCAAGCCATCCTGACAAAATCTTTCCAAACAGACTGATCCAACATGACATCTCTTATTTCTTTAATATTCTCCAATCCACTGTCAGCCTTGATGGTGTCAATGTATGTAGTTCTTGGTCTACCTTTATTTGGGTGACCACGTTGTGGTTCCCAAAACAGCACTCATATTATAATTATTACTACTATTACAGTACTATTACTATTATTGTAAGTGTTATTAATTAAATGAATACTTGTGTTTATGTGTTTGTCAGCGGAGGGCAAATCAGGGAATTCCAGAATACAAGCATATTAAGCTATGAGAGAGTCTACAGTCTACCACTACATCAGGTATTGCAAATTTCCATTCAAACAAGGTTAAAATTAAACTTTATAGGAAGAAGTGACAGACCTGATGCCGCCATTTCTCAGCTTCCTGTAAATTATCACATTCTGTTGCAAGGAAGGGTCTTCTTTCCTAATAGCAGTATCAGGTAAAAAATAACGATTAACGATTATTACCAAATACCATAGATTTTAATGCTATGCATCTGTTAGTAATAGATCACCGATGATGTCCAAATTTAGTAAGATCAAGCAAGGATCAACTCATGTGTGAATATATTGTTATGAGCTTGCTTGTAATATTACAGTAGTGCTCCCAGTTAGAGAGCCACAAAGACAGTTTGGTGATTAAGTTTTGACAATCAAATTACCATCAATGTCAAGGGCAACTTGCTACATTTCTGATCGTAACTTTTTCGGCTTTGTTACATCATTCAGCCAATGACAAAGCAAGCCAAAATTGTCAAATTTAGTTTGATGAACCTCTGACCTCAATTAATGACCATGCATTTTGACCTCATCAGAAGCCTCTACACATTGCGTCATTCCGATATGGAGTATCATGTGGAAGTAGAATGCAGCGTAAAGTAATGGGATGGTCCAAAATTAAATATGACTTAAATGTCGAGCAAGGAGTTTTTGGTTTGGCCATCTAAGCGGTAGCTGCTTTTTCAATGAATGACATCACAGCATGAAACGTTACCATTAGAAATAGAGAAAGTTGCCCTCGACAACATGGTTATTTGAAAGTCAAAACTTTATCACCAAACTTCCCTTGAGCCTTACTCAACCAAAAATCATAGTACTTTGATTCCTTTGCCAGCTTCCTTTCTTTGCAGATCATACCAGCGGGCAAGCATGGTCCTACAAGCCCAATAAATTGCAGAACATAAATCAGTCAAGGTACATTTATATAACATCAATAAGAGAGGTTATAAAAGGATAATTATAGGGTGCTACAGCAATTATTTGAAACAAACTACAAATGCATCTGACCTAAGATTTGGAATAAGCTGGATTTACAGGGTAATTTTTTCACCATGAAGAGATTCAAAAGACGGCACTTTGTTCCCACATTAGTCCTTCATATTAATTTTGCAATGACCAAGATTGAATGATAAAAATAACACCTCCTGAATCTCTTTACAGTGAACAATTAATACCTTAACTTGATTCATACCAAATCAACCCCCACTGGCTAGTTTCTTTACTATGGAAACCCACCCTGGTTGCATGGGTTGGATGGATGGGTGGGTGAGATCACATATGGACTGATAGCGGCTGCCAGAGGCACCTTTACAGGCTGACGTCCGATCTCACCCCAGAGAAAGAACTGTACACCCCTATGTACCGTATGGGATATGTGCGGCATAAAATTGCATTACCATGCGTACCCCCATTACCACCCCTTTATGCAGAAGTCAGATCAGCTGATTGATCAACTGTGGGATGTAACCAATAGGCAGCCCATCAACTGACTAATTAAATGGCAGATGGACTATATAATGGCAGATATGATCGTTGGAAGGACAACTGACAGACTGAGTAAAGAGCAATGCCTGTTTGTCCTAAGTGTGGAGTGCCATGCTGCACCAGTAGATAGTGCAACCCTACCATCTGGTATCAATACAGTTGATACCATACAATTGAGTTACTTGTCAGATCTTGAGGCATCAGGTTTTGAACCTCAAATGGTGGTCAATTTACAGCCTCAATTCTGCTGGTACAAAATTCTGTTGACAGAGATGTCTGTCTGTCCGTCATCAACACAAATTTACAGAC
This sequence comes from Astreopora myriophthalma, assembly GCA_014634185.1. Lineage (NCBI taxonomy): Eukaryota > Metazoa > Cnidaria > Anthozoa > Scleractinia > Acroporidae > Astreopora > Astreopora myriophthalma. Next base: position 1,467,492 of record BLFK01000926.1, read on the forward strand.
AGAAAGCAGACAACACATTTATCGATTAAAAAAAAAGAATCAACAGACATTTATACATTTACAGTATAAATCAGTAGAATTCAACTATGACAGATTTTTTCAACTTACATGGCTTTTTCTGCGTTTCTTGCCTAAAGGGGAGACAAAATAAAAGAGAAAATGATTCTGATGATCGATCAAAAACGCGGAGTGGCAACTTGTACTGTAAAACTTTGATACCAAGAAAAATACGCCGATCTATGCTAAGCTAAAAAGGTGTGCAATGCAAACTGACGATATGAGAAGACACTGAACATCATACGTGCCATTTTTGAAGTGCTTGCTTGGCTCTTCGCACGCTTGGGCTGCAAAACTCAACTACAAAGTACGATCAACTGTTCTTTCGGTGTGTCCACCATTAATCTGCAACGGAACACCGCTGTTCGATAGCATCGCAAAAGCACCAATAAGTCCTTGGGTGAGGAGAAGAAGCCTCGATCTGAAATTACTGAAAGCGAGGTTGGAAGAAGCGATCGACGGCCATTTTGTTTGTTGCTGCCTCTGCCAGTATGTCATTTATTGTGGAAGCGATTCGTAAAGAGCTAAATGGCATAAAATCAGTTGGAGGCTGGAAGGGTGCATGGTCAAGATACTTAAGGGAGAACTATGTACGTTTTGGAACCCTTGTGGGGACGGATAAATACGGAAACAAGTACTATGAAAACAGAAGTTTCTTCTTTTCAAGACATCGGTATGTCTGGTACCCCTACATTGACCGTTTTACGTTTGATGCAAGCCAAGTTCCTGCTGAATGGCACCGTTGGCTACATTATATCACAGATGATCCTCCAACGACCGTTCCTCCAGAACCACGAAAGTTTTTCCAGTCGCACGAGACGAACAAAACGGGATCTAAATTGGAATATGTTCCCTACAGCACAACTCGTCCAAAGATTGAAGAATGGGTCCCTCCCAAGAACAACTGATATACAACTGTGTTTCATGACCTTAGCGGATGACAACACGGACGCTTTGGTCCGAAGTCTTGAAAGGATTTGAATGCCTCTCTTCAGCATTCCAAACAACAATATTGACAACGTTAAACGATATTGTGTTGTAAACTCGTCTAGATTTACCTTTTTTGCACGAGTCAGAACTCTTGAAACGTTTCACCGGTTATCGGTTATCAACGGTCCGCTGGAACATTTGAATTTTGGGTCATGGAGAATTCTATTAACATCTTTGAATACCATGGCATGTTTTTTTGTTTGTTTGTTTGTTTATAATTTTGTGTTTGTCATCTTGTGTGCCTAATCGATCTTACGGGGTGGGTAGAAAATGAAGACCTAAGACCTAAGACTCAAACACGAAGACCCCCTCAAAATCACTTATAAATATCTAGAAACGGGTATCTCGACCTTAGATGTGTAAGAAACAACAATATGTTCAATTATACAAAGTTTCGACCAGGGTCTTCGTTTTCTACACAATCCCCCGGGTGTGTAGAAAACGAAGACCCCCCTCAAAATCACTCGGAAACGACTGGAAACTGCTTTTAACGACTT
>BLFK01000926.1:1469262-1476762 GCA_014634185.1 Astreopora myriophthalma
CCCCCCCCCCCCTAGATCCTAATAATGAAAATATTATTTGAGGTTTGACCCTTGTAAGCAAGGTGGTGTTAGCTTACAAGTGGTTGTGGACAAGTTAAGTTTCTCATAAAAAGTAAAATAGCACTGAATTGAGACTCTAAATACTGTAAGTAAAACTGAAACTGAACATTCATAACATAAACTTAATGCAATACTCCAAGCTGGCGATATTTAATTTATTATAACTGCTCAAGTTGCCAACGGTTGCTCGTAATGCAATCATCCTGTATTTGTCACAATGGTCATGTTACAAAACTATTTGTGCATTCAAATTTCAAATATTCCAGTTATTAATCGAATCTTGGGGGGTACGCTTGACCTGGTTTGGTGTAATGGTGTCATTGGCTTTTCAGTGTTGCATTGGAATGAAGAGAAGAACCTCTAGTATCCAGGATGTTGCACGTGTTACCCTTCTTGAATCAAGTTTCTTCCTTAGTCTGAAGTATTTTATTATTATTATTATTATTATTATTATTATTTTTTACATCATTTTTTTATTTTTTTACACTTACAGCATTCTGGGAATTAGTACACTACAGAAACCTATGTTGTATTGTTTCTGGTGATGTTTGGCTAATGTGAAGGCACAATTGAAAGATACATTCATTTTTGGAGGTATTACGATTTTGGAACATTTGGAATATGTCCCCAAAACATGTGCCCTTTATAGCAAAATGCCTTATGCTTGATGGCAATAGAACACAACTTCACTGTTGTACTATAGGTACCGTTTCAACTTGCACTCAATGACGGCAGGAAAACCCTAGTAAGTGACCTTCAGATTCGACTACACGAACGAGATTGCGTTTGAGTAGGAGTTTCCATTTTTAAACTAGTCACTTCCACAGAACTCTAACTCCTCGTTTCTCACTTGTCAGTTCATAAGAAGGCTTTAATGGCAAGAATTGGTTAATTCAGTTGTGATCGTATAAAGCGCACAAGCGTTACTTGAAAACTCGTTCTCATGATCCTGGCCAAATTTGACGGTTGCTATCATGTGATGTCTTAGGCGTGCGATGATTCACCCTCATGTTCGTTTTTGGGACTGAGGAGGAGTACTGGAGGGAGTGAAAAAGGAGGGAGAATGGGTTGCAACTCCCTACGTACTAACCCAACAACGAGGTTTCCAATAGGTGCCCGGCCTGTACTGTGGGGTCCCTAAAATAGGTATCACTATAATACATGCTCCACTTCTTCATTGGAAAGAAAAACTTTTTGTTTTTGCATCTCCATTCGTCAAAGCATAGCAAGTGTTCCCATTCTGTTGAATCTTGTCAATAGCTGCATCTTTTCTCGTTGTACCATTTAAGTTTCTTTCATTTTGCATTGACTTGTGCCGTTTCAGTGACTGTTCTGCTTCAGACAAGGTTTCGGCAAAAGGACCCTGAAGCGAGGGCCAACTAACTGACTTATACCGGCAATACTTGTGATTTTGCTGGCGCTTTATAGCCCTGTTACCATTCTCGTCTGGATAAGTACCATCACCTAACTTCTCAGCTCTGTTTTTAAGAATATGTGGGCCCTGTGCTTTCCTCTTCCTGTTATTGACACTGTGCAGGTTACCCTGAAAGCCCGTCAACGTCCGCCTGGTGTACTTCTGGTTTCGCGCATTCATGTCTCGTAAGTGTCCACAAATTCCTTCCGATGAGACCTGTGTTTTGCAAGGGGCCTCGTTATAATTATTAGCGCTTTTTTGGCATCTTAGCTTTCCAGAGATGCCGGGACTACGATGGTGTCCTTTTCGGATTTCATTTTCAAAGTGATCGCACGAATGAAACGAACAAGTGGTACAAGTGGTAGGGATTTCATCTTCGTGTAAGCTCTTAGTAAATGATGACGAAGCGAAGTCAAAGCAAGAATCGACCCGATCTTCCATAGTAGAAGGCAGAAATAGTAAGCCATCTTTCTCGCTGTAGTTCAGTTCATTGCTATCAATGTCCATAAGGCTTCCCGTGGATTTAAGAACGCTGACTTCAACGCCCGGTTTCTGCAGTTCCGATTCTTCCCAAAACTGCGCATGTGCATCATCAAAAACAGCATCGGCGTCTTTTGTTTGGCTCCGCTCGCGTTCGTTTCCCTCTTTAATAATTTCCATGGAAACAGAATACTTAGATCCACGGAAACTTCCCCGCCGGGAAACTGCCAACATCCGCTGTCGTCGCTCGGGGCTTTCCTCAGTTCCCCCCTGGTATCTGAACAAGACATCTGGTCTAAGAGATAACGAACAGTTTCTTTTCTTCAACGTCGGGGGCGCTTCGTCGGCTTCTTCGATTTTGTTCCCCTCTACAACTTGCAAAGAATTAATGCGGATTCTTTCGCTGTCATGAACCTCTTTCTCATCAGCGGAGTTGACGCTCAAACGCCTCACAAACGAGGCTGAGGGCGAAATCGTCCCAATACGAATGTTCGACGAGCGCGGCCGCATCGGAACGTTCTTTTCAGGTCTCCAGAGAATAATATACAGCTTTGGTACGAACATGCAACAAAGGGTTGAGAAGCCGCCAATAATAAAAACGAAGCAAGTTATGGTGGTTCTGTAAATTCCTCTTGTTCCTATGTACGTTGGAATGAAAATTGTTACCACTATACATGTTATAACCATAGTGAAGGTTATAAACTTTGCCTCGTTGTAATTTTCAGGTAATTTACGAGTGCGAAAAGCTTGGTAAGTACAGATCAGTGCAAGGCCAGCGTTGTAAACCCACCATATTGCTCTGTAAATGTCTGGGGTTTCTCTACACTGTTTCAGCACCTCTTTCTTATTGTCCGATACTATAAGCTCGCTTCCGGTCTCGTTCAAAAACACACAACCCCCGCTGATTAAGCATTCGACCACGGCCAGACAAATCACCATTAAAATCTGCCATTTCTTCGACAGGAAGCTAGGAGTCCCGGTTTTTGAAAGTTTGCGATTAAAAATCCTGGAGATGCGATTCGTCTTGGTCAAGAGAGTTCCAGCGATCAGCGACGGACACAAGCCGGTAACAAATGGGATGGCTTGACAGATCTGGTCAGTTCGATCTGCGAGAAATACGAGCGGAGTCAGGAAGCACCAGGCGATGCCAAATAGAAGGATGTAGCACAGTTCTTTGCTGGATGCTTTTACTATGGGACTGTCGCGGTACACGAAGTATACCGTGAAGGTACAAATAACCGCCAAAACACCAGCTCCGGAGATACCAAGGATGATCACTCCCAGGGTGTCGGTCCAGTGCAGCGAGGTCGGTTTAATCGGATCACAGCGTGAATGGTTCAGATTTGTCCAGTAACCTCTCTGGCACGGAATGCAGTCGTCCATATTCGTTCCATTTGTGATTGTATTTCCGCTGCAAGGCCTACACTGCCAACAACATTTTGCGTGGTTCTTTTCAGCGTTCTTGTGGAACCCAGGAGAGCAAGTCTTACTGCAGGTCGAAAACGGAATGCCATTCTTCGTGTGGTCTTCCAGACTTCTGGTCAGCCTTTCCAGAACCGTCAAGTCCAGGTCTAGACACGAACCCAACGAGGAATTTTTACCGAAAACGTCGCATTCGCGAGAGCCCCATTTCCCAACTTTGACGAATTCGTAGTTCGCGCCTCCCAACTCTAAATGTTCAATGTCGTAAACGCCAATCGCATCTCCAAGCTCGTCAAAAGAGAATGATTCTCTAGACTTGCCAGCGAATCTTACGCTTTGCAGATACTTTCTAAAGTCCTGCTGTTTTAGAGTCTGTTTCATCCGCGTTGAGCAATCTCTGTGCGACACACAACCCAACATATCGTGCAAAGCGTACGCGACGGCTAGGACTGCGTCCATGACATATTGCGCCTTTGGGTAGTGCTTGAAAGTATGCCTGTAAAAGGCTGGATTGTGCGCCACTTTTAAATATTCGTATTCTCGCATCCACGGATTTCTCTTTCGTCTTTTCTCATTGAAATTCGTGAAGTATTTATCAAACTCCTTGATATGAACAACCTCTGGTACGACGCCAAACATTCCTTGCAAGATATCCTCGTTGCCCTTGAGAACCTGCTTAGAACCCGTCCAGGCATCTGAGCCAATCCAAATATATTTCTCACTTGCCATGTACTCATGCTGGCGAAATTTGTCGATCAAAATGTTCGCATCATGAAGTTGCGCAAACATAACCACGACCCTAGCCCTGGGGTTCGCTTTCATCTGTTTAAAAATCTTCTCGAAATGTTGACCTGTGGAACGTTTTGTAAAGCGTTCGTCCACCGAAATACAAACATCGTAAGTATTTCCAAAACTAGAGAGAGCGTGTTTAAACGCCTCGATCCCAGAGCGTCCGTACTCGGTGTCCGAGGCTAAAGTGATTACATAGTTCCACTTCATTGCGCGTACTAAATCCGCCATCACCTTCGCCTGTAGCATATCATTCGGGACTGTCCTCAGAAAGTAACGAAATCGAACTTTGTTACTCAAAAGACTGCTAGTCGACGCGTAGCTAACTACAGGAACGTAAAACAATCCACAGAGGTTGGTTACCGCCATTGAAACGCCACTGTAAGCTGCGCCGACCACGGCAATGGTCTGCAACTTTTCCTTGGAAGGCGGCGATGCGGAGCAGTCTTGGACGTGCGCGTTTCGGATGAAGGAAAAATTCAGAGATTCACGAACAGCATAATCAGCGCTACCACAGGTATCTTTGATGTCCATTGCAATTGTGATATTTGGCAACACCAGGTCCTTAAGCGACCCTTCATTCAACATATCCATAGTGAATAGCATCGCTTCGACTGCTTCGAAACCTCGGGTGTTTAACCTTCCTTGGCAAGTGAATGAGTTCGGGTTTTGTTGCTCCTCTGCTTCTGTCGGTGAAAAATGCACTGGGGAAAGTCCACCAATGACAAAATCTCCCTTCGTGAAAACGTAGTCGAGTCTTTCGCTTTTCTGCTTGGCTTTTGCACTCTGAACAACGGCAAGTTGACACAAGAACCACGTCAAGAAAAGCATGACGAGCTTTAGCCTCGCCGGCATCTTTTCTCGAATTTGGTGCAGCGAAGAGAAAATGGAATGATATCACCAGCTGTGTTCATGAATATTTTCCTTTACGTGCATTCAAATATCTTTCTTTTCCTGTCTCTTTAACATCTCGTGTGAGAAAAACAAGTTCTGTGATTGAACAAATATGGAAATCTGTGAATGATTTAAACGCAATCCCCTCTTACCTGTGAAAGTTCACTCAACAAAACAGGCACTTTTTTTAGAATGCCAATAGCCACCATGAATAGAATGGCTCTAGAACAACAGAGATTTAGGACAACAGAACGGAATTATTTAATCAGTCCCCAAGGGGAGATATTTTTTTCAATTTAACAAGACTCTTGGCGAATCCATCGTTTTAAAAGAGCTATATCATTTTCAAGATTGTGAAGCAAACAAAAAAACCATTGGACCCTTCGTCTTATAAAAGCGTTGTAGCTCTAAAGGGAATGCTTTGGCGAGTTTACGGCTTGTTTTGATCCGGTTTAGTTTATCTGGCAGCTGATTTGTATTGTGGGCAGTTCCCTTTGTATCTTTCCTTTTATGTGTAAGCGCTTTACGTTCTATAGTTAGCGCTACCACGAAAGACCTCGCTTAACGATTCTCAAGTTTGCACGATTTTATTTCGGGTGGGAAATTTCGATGATGACCACATAAAGTTCACACTATAGTTAGTGTCTGTTCAAGTATTTACCAACAATCTGTTTGCAAATGTCAATGAAAAGTTTAAAGAGTGCCAACTCCGGTTCAGTTCATTATATCATCAGCTGGTTTTACTTTGAGTGAGCTAATCCACTTAATTGGTACGTTCAAATTTCTCTTTTGAGCTTCTTTTAAATATTTTAAAGTCGGAGGATGCTTATGTTGATACATCCACATAAATAGATAAATTAAACAAATGTTAAAAACTGACTGAGTGAATTCGTCAATTTAAATCGAACGTTTATAATGTTTATAGTTACTTATGTTAATTGTTTTAGTCCTAGTAACTAGTGAGCCTAGATCGCAAGGCCCCAAGGGAAGGCCCAACCGATACAAGAATTGCCTGGAAATGGGAACGAGGCAGTATTATTTTGCACGTGAACGAGCACTTAATTTTTCATTGCCTGACCTCTCACGTGATAAAACAGATCAAAGAGATTGAAATTTGAATCTAGAGAAAAATTTCATTCTTTCTCTATAATAATAATAATGATAATAATAATATTTCCAAATGGTCTGGATAAAGGCAGACAAACTAGTATTCGTAAAAAATGGACAACAACTTTGAGTTTACAAGACATGTTTCGATCGATCAAGGATCATCTTTAGTTGCAAGTGTTCGTTAAAGTGCGAATTTGACTTTGAGTAAATGTTACAGTTTGAACTTACGTTAATACATTGCCGTCAGAATTTTAAATTACCGGTAAACGTTACAACAATACTAAATGCTAACAATCGAATAATGCGCGCGCAAACAGTGTAACAAAAGAAAAAACAAACTTAAGTGCTTAATGGCAGGAAATTACAACAACGACAACAGCAATAACACCAAAAACTACAGAAAACTAACACTAAAACATAAATGTAGCTAAAAGGATAGAGTTAGCTCCGCATGCTTAAGCTGCCTATTTGACTGGGATTTTCCCAGCGGATATGAGCAGCCTCTTTGAGCAACAAAACTGGAATCGATAAGGTGCCGTGTCTAAAACAGAGAAGCAGCTCCCAGAACAGAGTCTTCGACATTCCTCAGAGTGTTGCAAATGTTGGAAAATGTGAGAAGACCTGTCCCTGTCGTGAGCATCTGGGAATGTCTTGTAAACTCAAAGTTGCTGTCCATTTTTTACGAATAATAATAATAATAATAATAATAATAATAATAATAATAATAATAATAATAATAATAATAATAGTAATAGCAATAATAACTTGCGCATTTTCTGTTCAAATGCTCTTTACAACACTTTCTGGGGAACTTGCCAGACTGCTTTATGATGCAGTTCACAATACAATAATAAGCAACCTTTCTATCAAGATTTTTTTGCACTTTAATTACTTATTTTTGGTTAAGGTATCTGTCACTAATATAATTTATGGTGTTGTTGCAATGTATCATTTCTTATTATTTACTGCTCTAAACTGGAACTACACAATATGCTACATACGTTGTAATTTGTATACCGTGACCAAAGTTGGAGGGGGGAAAACAACAAAATAACATTAGCTAACACGATGAGTCGAATGCTATCCGCTTTCACCCTGCTGCTGTACATTATCCTCATTGAGTTCTTTTTCCATGGCTTCTATAAAGGAGCTTGTCACTGCCAGCTGTTGTTTCCTGTTGGAATATTAATTTTTAAAGATGGGCTCTATTTACCCGAGTTCAAAGTAACCTGTCATGCTTCTGGGGTAGAGGTTTGTTGTACTTAAAGATAGACTAAAGATCATCGCAGACTCTTGCAAATGCTACTCAAGCACTAGTGAAAAAGGAAAAA
>BLFK01000926.1:1481762-1486762 GCA_014634185.1 Astreopora myriophthalma
TATACAAACCTAACGTCAAACAATGCCTTTACTCTATCCCATCCAGTTTCTTCTTCAGCTTCTGTATCTTGTCGTAGAGCAGCTCTGACAAATTAATTAAAGGAAAATGACTTCTGTAATTTAGAAGTGGAATGCATCGGCTGAGATTTGTACAGGCATCTCTCCTCCCAAACCTACAATCTAGATGCAAGTCTACATTAAACAATGATAATCCTTCAAAGGAATATTTTTCTGGAAATCCTTTAGGCCTGTAAAATCCTGGTCAAGTCATGTGTTAAAGTCATGATATTTTGTGAGCATAAATTATCAATGCCCAATCATCAAATAATTATCATTCGCATGGCCAAAGAGTCTGAAGAAATTTGCACGATATGATAGTGAGCCAAGTCAAGCAAGAGTGTCTCGTGCAAGCTTCAAGTGCCAGGCATTGCCACGGTTTAGCAGAAAACAGCTGACCAAAATACTATCATCAATAGGCCATTTTACAGTTGTGGCTGAGTTACCCGGCCTATGAATGGAAGTGAGGCTGCCGGTGACCGTGTTTTGATACAAACCTCTTTTCTTTTGTTATGTAAATGCAGACCAGTTAGCGTTACAACAACACGTTTTATATGATAAAAGCAATGCAGTCTGAGCTATCAATACAAGTTCAATGGAAGCCTCGCTACCATTCATAGGCTAGGTCGCTAAGCAAACAACAGCACCGTCAAATAAGGTGTCTCGAAAACTCAGACCTCGAAACTTCAGACCTCAGACCTCGAAAACTCAGACCTCGAGACTTCAGACCTCGAAAACTCAGACCTCGAAATTTCAGACCCCTTGAAAAATGATTGAAATTGTAAACACAGTTCTACATGAATATTTATTTATGATAATTATCGTGACTAACCCCAAGTGTCAAATCACGCAACAATCCCGCATTGATAATTGCAGACAGGTAAAAGGTTTCCTATATTTTTATTCAAAACAAAAACAAGAACGACAAGAATAATGGCAAAATTATTTCACTTTCTCCCGTGTAATCTCTGAAAACAAAAAAAGACCTGAACTCCCAGGACAGTGGAACGATCGATGTCATACATATTTTATACCAGAATAGTACATTTTCTGTTAACTTATCGATGAACCCCTCGGAAATATCTGATAATTTAGATCAGATGTTTCTTATGTATGACACTTCACTTGATCAAACAATGTTTTTCAAGGGGTCTGAAGTTTCGAGGTCTGAGTTTTCGAGGTCTGAAGTTTCGAGGTCTGAGTTTTCGAGGTCTGAGGTCTGAAGTTTCGAGGTCTGAGTTTTCGAGACACCCCTGTCAAATAGCCTATTATTGTGTGGGGGGTCAAATGCAGAAAACTGTCATAAAAATAATAACTTGAACACGTTCAAAGAGAATGATAGTTGATGATAGTCGAAGATACTGCATGATAGTTGTTGGCTAAACGGGAGAAAGAGTCGGACTATCATCAGCTATCACCATCCCATCACTGACTGTACAATTGCAAATGTGTAGAATTCAAGACTACATCAGTACAATTTTTCACCGTCTTTCGCAATTAAAATAAGCCGAATTGCACCCTCTTACCTTTTACTGTCCCAAAAGCTTTTCACTCTCTCCCAGACGTTCGGTTTCTGATCATCGTTTGCAGACATATTTTTCAATTTCAGGCGTGCACCATGGAGAATTGTCAGAGACTGTATTCGTACATTTTGTGTGAAAGATTCCCCGTGAATTTGCTTGAAATTGTGAGGTAACACAGATATACGATGGTTTCTTTATTTTTTTACTAAATTAATGTGATGATCCCAGTGGTGATCGTGAAAAGTGCAACTCTAAAAGTACACTAGAAGAAGAAACGCCTACCACCTAGACGCCATCTTGGCCGAGACGAAATATAGGAGAACTAAGGCCAATCGAGAACCCAGACTCTTTGCGATTAAGCTATCCCGACAACTCACTGCGGGGCGCTCTACCAGTGCTCTTCAGTCATTCCGTGCGTTCCAAGCTTCGTCTGCGTTCTAACTAGCACTGAGTTTCCAGGTCTTTCCATTGTCTCCTGTAGTAGTGCGCAAAGACAGTTATCATCTGGAGACAGGAAATACCTGTTCCCATCTTGCTTCGTTGGAAGCACGTGCCTATCTTTGCATTACATTTTCCAGTGTTCGTTTCCTGCCTTTTTTCTCTGTTCAGCTGACGTAGAGCTCTGTCACATTCCTCCATCTTACAAAAATGAAGTCTTGTTTGTCGGTGGGAAAACTTTATAGTATGAAATGCAGGATGTCGAACTCGCGTGGCTGAAAGTGATTGGCTACATGCACTTTTGTGAGCATTGATTGGTCAATCGAAAGTAGATTGTAAGGTTCGGGCAAAGTGAGTTTCTTGCCGTACTGCAATGCTAGACCAACAACAGGACAACAAACAAGAACGCTTAAAGTGCCCAAACTGGAGAGGATAAAACGATGGTGGGTTAAATGAGGATTCTAAAATATGGTCCACATATCTGTATTTCTTTCTTTGAAAGATTACCATTGGCACAAATTGGGCTGTCACGGCGTTTTTACAGACCGAGCTATTTTCTGACATGTTTTTCCCGCGGAAATTTTAGTTCGAGGGTAAACAAAGCTATGTTCATGTTTTGTGTTGTTCAATTCCAGTCCCACGCGTCTAAACAGTTAATTATGCAAGGCTTATGATTGGCTAGCAAGCATTCTGTGGGAGATCGAATTCGCCGGAAAATCAATCTAAAAATAGCTCGGTGTATGAAAAGGCCGTGAATAAGATATATTGAAGTTTTGCGCTCTGGGTTATGGGCTCCCGGTTGAACTACATTCGGATATCCACGACTAAGGCTTGCCACCACCAGAGTCAAAACAAAATTCTCTAATGGCAACATTTCAGGTTTCACTCCCAGAAAACGCACTTTAAATCCTGTGACAGCTAAGCAAATAATAATTATCGTCTCCCTGATTTGACACAAAACTCCTTAATTTTTTCTGATATTGGAAACATTCAGCGCTTCCCTAACCAAGGTAATCTCCCTGACTATAGAAACCATGTCTTATTGTCATGCAGTTCACTGCATGTTCAACTAGGTGACGTGACAACTGCGACACGAGAGTACACGTAACGCGTGTCACTGAATCTTCACAGAATACTGCAACCACAACAGCACTGTTGAGGGTAGTCTGGTGCGTATACTTTGTGATCGTGACCAAAAACCCAGAATCGACTTGACGTCTCCTTCCACTGGTAATGGACCTCAGATACCGGTACAGCACGGAGTATGTGACGCTGTGGAACAAGATACAGACAAGCAATCACTGTCACGCCGTCATATCACATCTCATGCTATAGAGCATGAGAGACATTGCGCAAAAGCTGGTGTGAACTTGGGTCACTCTGCCACACCAAATTTTCGCACGTCACTCCCTACCAATGCAGCAGCACAGGTCCTTTAGAAATCCAGTTGGTGGGCCAGTTCATTTTACTGACCCACAATTGCAGACAACACTACTTATTACCTGAAGAAGGATGCGTTTTGCAGGCCACTTATTGCTGTGTTCTTCCACAAGTTTCTTGGAACCAATGTTCACTTGCTGGTCAAAGAAACTGGTGATTGGCCACACCTGTTAAATGACGAAACCAACGCTGACCAAATGAACGGGTAAAGAGCAGTTTTCCATCAATTTTCGTTAAGAAAGCACCAAGCAGTACTTTCCTATGTCAGTGCTGTTTTTTTTTACCTTGTACGACGCGGTTCTAACGTTTGAGTGTGTGGGTGAAATCCTTAAGTGTGACCACTCAAATGAAAGATACTGAGCCGTATTTTGCCATTGTGCTATCGTCTCATGGTGCTATTGCCGGTTTTCACATGACGTCACCAAAACTCAAACTACAAGACTATTGATCCTCCTGATATTTTACTTTCATGATGTATAAGAGCAGCTGAAAACTAATATTCATACAAACTTTTGCTCCGAATGGGTTCTTGGTTTTGTGATAGACTACGCTTGAATTTCTAAGCTTTTGCGTGACGCGGCATTTACATGACGACCGAGAGAGCTGTCATGTTGGTTAAAAAAGTGTCTTATTTCAGGGAATTTGGCTATCTTGTATTATAAAAAGTATTATTTTATTGTTTTTTAGTTTCTCCAGAGATATATTCACGCTTTTGTAGCAAAACTCGGTGACAGATGTTTCTATTGGTTTCCGGCCGCCATGCTGGTGCCCATCCGGATGGGCACCAGCATGGCGTCTCCATACAAATCTCTATAAATTTGGGTAAAAAGTTTCTCCGCATATCTTGCGTAAGAAAAATTGCTGTGACCTGAATCTTGGCGAGAGTCTTCGCATATTCATCTCCTTCCTTTCCTCAGATTCTGGACTTCATCTATTGAACGGTTTTTATTTTTATTTTGATCTATTTTGAATGGCGTGACACTGAAAACCAGCAATTCAAGACGATGTGCTGGACAATTCCAACTTTTGTGTGCATACATATTTTAAGGCACGACTATTCAGATCAATGTAACAGAGCTGCTCCACTATGATTTTTCTTTCTAAAATCAAGAGCTAACAACAAAATAAAGCACAAACCCTGGGTAGCTCCTGGCTAAATAATTTGGTGCCCTGGGAACCGACAATGAGTTGATCAGGGAGCTGATCTGTTCGCCCAACAACGTGGTTCGATTCATGATTCTCCCTGCAAAAACAGACGATCAATTAATTGACCGGAGAAATACAAAAACGGATAGTATAAGATGGGGAACTTTAACAAACTGAAACACCGACAGAGGGGTAAATTGTTTCATTGCTTTCAACCTTTAGACATTGTATATTGGCAAGGCGTTTTGAAAAATATAGCGAGCGACACGGCATCTCAAAGGGAGTTTTCAACTTTTTTTAAGTTCTCGCACTCAAGTTTCGTTCACACGAGCCAATTGGACATGTGCCGACCCCTTACAGTCGCAGGAGTATTTAAGTAGCGAGAAAACGGCAAAA
>BLFK01000926.1:1512605-1530904 GCA_014634185.1 Astreopora myriophthalma
TGATCTTGTAAACAGTGCCCCTTGTGTCCTCTTTCTTTTGTTGATCTTTCGGTTTTCTAAAAAAGGAGCCGACGGTGCGGACGGGTTTGTGCGCCACTTTGATGTTGTGTTGGTTTAGCACTCTTGTAATTTTCTCAGAGGCGCCCTTAGCGTAGGGAAGTACCACCAGATTATGCGTGACTGCCTGGTCCCCCTGTCTTTTGCGTGGTTTACGGAATTTACAAGTGTCAACGAACCGTGCCGGACAGCCGTTGGCTTTGAGCGTTGCGGTTACATGCTGAATTTCGGCGGTCTTTTCTTCGTCTGTGGACGGAATAGAGGTGGCTCGATCTAGCAAAGTCCTGCAACGGCCCGTTTGTGTCGAACATGATGATGCGAATCGAAATCTAGGTATTTGTCTGTGTTTGTGGGCTTACGGTATACAGTAACAACGATCGAACCATCAGTCCGTCTAGTAGTTTTCGTGTCCAGGAAAGAGATAGCGCCTTCTTGCTCAACCTCATAGGTGAATTGGACGTGTGGGTCAATCGAATTCAGGTGGGCGTGAAACTCTTCTATCAATTGCTTATGGATACAAGCGTGGCTGCCAACGACGTACCGGTAACACCATTTAGGTGGGTGAGGGGCGGTTGCGAGTGCCTTCTCCTCGATGTGCTCCATAACCAAATTCGCTAGAATGGCGCTTATGGGAGAGCCCATAGCGCACCCGAAAACTTGTTGATAGTGGGAGCGTTGGAAGGTGAAATAGACGTTATTAAGTACGAACTCCAACAGTCTCGTTAGAGATCGACTAGCAATTGTTAGGATGTCACGTGATGGTCATCAACCAATGGGACAAAAGCTTTCCCATGTGCTCGCGCCCGGAGCGAGCGTGTGTTGTATTTTTGGCTCGCTGTGAACTTGATAAAATTTAAACAACCATATTTTTTCATTCACATTGGACTTCTAATTCACTACAAGCCCAATACGATAGACAGCAACGTTACAGCAATAGAGTTATTTCAGTAGAGTTATGACTTAGAGTTCAATTCAAGAGTCCCGAAACCAGAATGAAACCTAACCTCTAAAAGTCAGTGTTTAGACCTCAAGGTAATCACTAACCTTAGATCTAACCCTAAAAATCATGAATTTAGGGAGGGTCTTGTAAGTTTAACTCGAACTCTAGGCCATAACCCTGTAAAAATAACTCTTTGAATAGCTGTCCCCGTCTCATTACGTTGTCAGAAGACAACGTAATGAGGCTTTTTGGCACACGTGTTATGCATATTTGTCACCTACTTGCCTATTTTACCATCGCTAGTCGTATTTGCATATATAACTGATGAAGGTCACCGAAGTGATTGAAACGTTTTACTTTTTAAACTTTTTGATCAGTATCAACGCTGCAATTTCGTTTTATATGATGCCTGATTACAACCACGGTATTTTAGTTTGCGTCCATTCTCCGTTTTGTTCATCGTGGTGGCAAATTGCAACGCTTGTTCTGATTGGCTAGTTTTATTTTGTGGCCAATGGTATCCACTGTAATATCAAGCTCGAAGTCGCACTCTCTCTTTTCGTGAAGAAGACATTGCGGCAATATATTGAGGTACTAATTTTGCATCTCGCGAACTCGGTACAGTTTGCCGATAAACATTTTGATCTTGTTTTGGTGTCGTTTAACGATGCCGCCATGGACTGGGGTAGAATCTTTGTGTAAACACGTTGTTTTGAGTGCGGATTAGTGTGATTGTATGCAATTGGATGTGTCACAAGTTAGAAATGGTGTGCGATACTTCAAATCATCTCAATATCTGAGTGAAAAATAATGAAGTGCTGAGTCGACTGGAAGATAACAAAATTCAAACGCTCTGAACTGCGGAAATCTGTAGAAGAAGGTATTGTATAGTATTTGCTTTGCTTTCTTAAAGTCATTGAATATATTAATACTGTGAATAATCGGACTTATTTGAATAACTTCATAAACCAACCGGTGTCCTACTTGTTCCAATACATTTTGTCTTCGTTTGAGTTTGTTTATTGAATCTTTTGAAGCAAGTTGCGCGTGCCGTGATCCAAATTTTTTTGTGGTTACAGTAGTTCTCTGGAGGAATGCAGTTGTCAATTTTATGCATGCAGAGGAATTCTTTTCGCTGATCAGCTTCACATTGGGAGCGAGGTCAATTTAGTGAGAACTCACTAAATTGACCTCGCTCCCAATGTGTGGCTTCATAGCTCAATTGGTAGAGCATCGCGTCGGTATCGCGGAGGTCACGGGTTCGAATCCCGTTGAAGCCCTGATTTTTTCAGGCTTCTCCTTTCCAATTGCTTAAATTGGAAAATTAACTGCGATGATCATTCTTCACTTTCAATAATAGTAATATTATTAACGAAAACAACAACTAATTATAAATAAATGAACGGCAGGAATCCACAGCCCCGCGCTTTCCCTCGCTTCTCCCACGCTATCCTCATTGTCTGTCTCCCAACAGACGACCGCCTGCACTTCCTAACTATTGGTTACTGCTAGTTCTTTACCATTCCGCAGTCATCTCTGGAATCGAAGACTAGAGAATTTTAACACCAGATTTTAAACTGTGTTGTCTATACCAATGGAAAACTCTATCGTTTTGGTTTACTTGCTTCGCCTAGTTGCACCTTTTGTCAAGAAGGTCGAGCATTTGCTTCTTGATTACACCCTTGAGGGCTTGGGGAAATATTTTCAGACTGATGGGGAAATATTTATTGACTGATGGGGAAATACTTCTAGACTGATGTAGTGGGAGAAGTGAGTAATAATGGATGGGCCGGGAAAGCAAGCCTGTGGCAATCTGTTGAGACATGAAAGTGAAAAAGTTCGTGTTAGGGACAAGCTATTTAATTAAAATATCATGAAAAATCAGGCCAAATTGTGTTTTTCGTCACGAGTCAGAATTGGCTGGCGAAGGAAAAGCTTGTGACATTCCTCCTGAGCCAAACGCCCTACAATCCGTAAGTTTATCGTGGGAAACGCGCGCCAATTGTGAAAGAGTTTGCTGTAATTAAAGGATTAAAGAAGGCGGACTGGGACCATTGCCAAGTCTTGTTGAAAATCAAATCACTCATTCACACGGTTGTATCCATCCATCAGACGAAGACGGTATTATTGTTTTCTATTTCTGCCGTGTATAACACGGACGCCTTGTTTATAGAATCACCAAATATGGCATTGATCAAATTAATCCCCACTCATTTCCGCCCTTGAGAGACAAATCCCTTTCCTTAACTTTCGGATCTCCACTCGATCGTAACCACTCAGACAATTGATTTGCGTACTTTTATTTGATAGAATCTTCCGAATAAAATACAATTCTAAAAGTGAAATTCTAAAATAACAGTAATAAATAAACTCAGCTAGCTACATAAGAAAACGATACTTTTGACCTTTTTCTGTTTGAAACGCGGGCCACAGTTTACGATTTTCTAACACAGCAATGAATGGCTCACATTAAACACGATAAGAATCGACAATAGTAAAAGATAAATAATGAATACAAAAGTGTTTATCAGACCCAAATTCAGACAAGTTAAAATCACGCCACTGCAGTTTCCGTTACAAAAGATGAGAAGCATTACCATTCGCTCTCGAAGACGTTTTAACTGACGAAGAACGAGAAATATTTCGGATCACAAAGTAATCCTCTCATACAGTAAGTGGTCTATATTTTTAATAATGTTTCACGGAAAATAATTTCCAGATGCTCAGTGTAATTATAGGTTTTCACGGCTTGAATCACGAGGTCCGTGCTAAAAATCGTGGGAAGGGAGCATTGACCTAACTAAATTCTGCTCAATTAGGCGACTCCAGTTCCTGCAGAAATATTGGTCAATGTTCCTCTCCAGCGCGATTTCGCGGAAAGTAACCTGTTAGCATCCAAGTCGTAAACACTCAAACAGCTCGGCGAATGATGCAAGTTTTTGTTAAGTGATAGCCTTCTTCGACACCTCTGTATAACGTCTTTAGCAGAGGAAAACCTGGATGTGGATTTTGAACGCTCCAACTCGGCCAAACCTTCCGTTGTCCGAGATTCTTGGTTTCCTATCCATGCTGGGTCCGAAACCAAAGCCATCGCTTTGGCATGTAGAATCTGCATCAGCCAATCGTTTCTCTCCTCTTCGGAGAAACAACATAGTGTATATATCCGAGATGCTACTTTGTGTGATAAGGACTTTTTGACGATTTTTATACAGTGCTTTGTATGTTTTTCTGGTATTTCGTCTATATAAAGTGATATATCGTTGAAGAAAATAAGTTCCTTGGGCGCTTCCACACTCGTATCCTGCTCGTTTTGATAGTAACATAAACATTCTTTGCTGAGCACAAAGTATCTCAGATTCCATTTCTTTAGAACTTCGCTCTTCTTGTGTAAATAGCCTTGCTTTAAGATGCGTCGATTTTGTTTCCCGCTGGTGCGCTCCATGTTAGATGTCATTGGCAAACACTGCAGTTACTTTTCGGACGTTGCAAACTACAGCACGCTCTCAAATCTTGTCAAAGATGATCTGTAGTTATTGCCTTAAATCTGCTAGGAGGACGTGCGTGTATTCGACTTTGTTTGAAACAACGCGGAACTAAGATTCCTCAAACTATAGCTGCAATATCTTTCGCAGAAAAAGACGCAGGTCTGATCGGCTTCTCCGAACACTATCGCGCCAAAAGAAATACACTAAATCCTTATTTATGACATAAATACGTATTTCAAGAAATGACCTTCAGACTGTAAACTGATCAGTGGGATCTCGCGTGACTCTGAAAAATTCCGCATGATAGACACGAGTGTCATTTTTAACGATCTGATAAACAATGTAATGGAACAGGGGGCCTGTTCTTTTTTTTTGGGGGGGGGGGCTGGGAGGGGGCTGGAGAAGGTTCTTTATACTTGTTCATTTGATGAAGCTTCTACAAATGTTAAATCACATAGACTAGTGGAAAAAAAGAAGCAATTCTGTTGTTGAAAAAAAATCTACAATTTGGTATTAACAGTTCAGTCACTCATCACCATTTATTTGCCTTATAATGTACGGCAATGATTACAGCATTTAAGGTCTGGCCAGGAGACCTCGATCAAGAAACCACCTGGCCCCTGTTGTTCAAAGGTTTGAAAGTGCTATCCACTGGATAAATCACTATCCAATCGATAACTCAATTGAATAATTATTTATTCGGTGGATAGCGTTATCCACCTTTTGATCAACCAAGGCCTGGTTGATCACTTGGCCGCTAAAATGATGACCGAGACCGGGGTTACAAGCTGACGTCTTGGTACGAATGATCAGCTTTCACTGCTCTCAATCGGTGGCTGATTTAATATTTTGGTGCACCTTAGGGCTTCACTCCACACCGTAACAGCACTATAATTTCGTTATAAACTCACTACTCAATCGATTGATCAGCATTAACTGACTCGGGGACGATCTTTACGCACTGCTAAACTGGCACACAAAACAACAATTGCTTAAATTGGAAAATTAACTGCGATGATCATTCTTCACTTTCAAAAAGAGTTATAAAGACGGAAAAGAATATTCCCAATGTTATTCTGCAGAGTATCTCTTCCCGCCTCAGTTTTACTAGAATTAACTACTGTTGCTATAAATTTTTTTCTCCTTAATGTACGCCATTTCTAGTTACTCGTTCGAGCGGAAGTCCCCTTACCGATAGATTGAGCTCCCTCCTAAACTACTCTCTCCTAAGCCCCGCCCTCCTTAACCACTGGAGCAAAAAAATTGTCATGATTCTCAAAATATCATAACGAGCAACAGAAAAATTAATCATTAATCACTTCTCAACAGCTATTATATGCAAGTTCACCTTGATTGAACTGTCAGAATTTGAATTGAAAAAAACAAAAAAACAAAACTGCGCAGAAAAAAAAAACGGCGCGCTCTTCACGAGAAAGTACTGTTTGACTGAGTTTTAAATGGTTTTTTTCGTACTAATGTGTTGCATAAGTCATATCATATCCCTTATTTATGCTGGGCAACCTGGGCTTCGGCTAATATTAGAATCCTCATTAAAAATAGGTTCAGTGAAGAAGAGCACATTGGGCAAGTTATTATTCTTTATTATTTTGATAGAGTAGCGTTCAAATTCTTTAGTTTTTGCTGTCCTTTTGTAAACATCGATTAATTACCAGGTTATTACCGGCAAGTGATCATGAGTTGAAAGTGAAAGTGAATTATAAGGGTTTTTTCAGGAATTGTTACGCACACTGGGGTATGCACGTAGTCCCAGGAACGTGATTACGTGGCAACAGTTATCTTGTCCACTAGTTTATGTATTAAATGTGTCTGATTGTAAGCATACTAAAATGCTAGCCAATCCAACCCTACTCATCAAGAGTACGCGTGCACCCTTTGCAATGGCTCTCGAGTTTGGCTCCCCGAAAAAACAAGAAAACGACACCGAAACGATGCAACTTATTAATGTCGGTGATGATGTAATAATGCACCCGTGAGAAAGATGAAATGCTAGTTGCTTGGCGACGGGCGAAGGACCTGCATTTCATCTTTCTCGTGGTTGCATTACATCATTACCAACATTAATGAGTTGCATTGTTAAGTTAAATCACATTACATTGTCGAGCCCATAGACAGACCATTTAGGACACTTATAAAGGATACTGGATGAACGACCTTGCTCATAAGAAGTTCGTGTGGCTCAGTTGTTAGAGCATCCGACCGGCGTTACGGAAGTCGTAGGTTCGATTCCCGCCTGGGACTCTGGTTAACTTTTCAGTTATCCCTTCGCGGTCGCCACGCAACGAGCATCTTGTGTCCTGTTGTTCAGTAAATCGATGTGATGGCTTGTCACGTGAGCGACCTGTTCCTGTGTTTCTGTGCCGCCACAGAAACAAAACATTGCTACGTAACAGCTGAACACTTAAATTTACCGCCATATTAATGATGTAAATTTTAAAGTATATAAACAATGGTTATGAGTATTCTTTTCATTAAATCCACTGAAGAGTGAGTCAATCACGAAACAGGCTTGTCGGGATCGATGAAAGTGTAGTCTCCTTGTTTTTTTCCTTATCTTAATCTCTCTCTCTCTCTCTCTCTCTCTCTCTCTCTCTCTCTCTCTCTCTCTCTCTCTCTATATATATATATATTTAACAATTATTCGCCGAAAGCGAAGTGAATATTGGTGAATATTTACCGAGACGTAATCGAGGTAAATATTCCCCAATATTCCCTGAGCCTGAGGCAAATAATTGTTTTAGTATAATTTTCAGCGGTGAATATAAGAAAGTGCAAAACAACGTGCTAAAACACGATAAAAAGGCACGAAAAGTTCTTGCTTTGCTTAGCAGCCGCGCCTCCAAAATGTTATATTTACCGGGTAGCGCGGTGAATATAACACCGAATTCTTATATTCACCGCTGAAAATTATACTAAATATATATATAATTTGCATGGAAAAGTTTCCGTGCGAGTAATATTAGTTCGAAAGTGTAGAAGAAAGGAATATCTAGCATGGTCTGGCTAAGGCTTCCTTGACCGAACAAGTGAAACGTTTTGATCTGTACCACTCTGATTTATCAATTATCTGAGTTGGCTTACAAGTGCGAGGTATGCACTGAAGCATTTGCGCATGCACTGACGAATTATTTAAAAGAAAGGAGCACTTAGACCAGCCCTGAGTATGCTCCTTCAGCTGGACACAAGAAGACTGGACAGCTGGCAGCACCGATTCCAAAAACGCAGCTCACATGCAGTTCTTTTGAGTTATTTCTGCATATACGTCAATCACACGGTTTCCAAAATTTGTACTCGATATATGCGATCGATATACTACGCTAAGCTTGTTTTATTAAAGCATAACTTTAAATTTCAAGGCTAAAAAAAGATTCCGTGTTTTTATTGCGACTCTTAACTCACGCCATTGATGCGCCGGGAAACGCGCGGGGGTGGGGATGATGTGAAGGGGGCAAAAGGTTTTGGCAGATTTTGCGTCCGGAATGTCTTCCTCGGAAAGAGGAATAATATCGGGATGAGGCTAATTTTCCTTGGTGTCAACTTTAAGACTGTGACTTTTCCAATTGATTCGCTTTAGGCCATGTTGTTTTGCACGATCCGAGATCGCAGAACAAATCACGAGATGCTACTGTTACCCTCCGTGTAAAAAAGCCGTCTTAAATAGGAATCAAATGAAATTTTTCATAACTGAAAACAATTCGTGTCTTGATCGCTGAAGACTGTTTAACGCCGTATTAATTATAAGCTCTTCAACAATTTGTGACGTATACCACGTTTCTGCACGTTGTGTCTCTGCAAGTGCGTTAGTATAGTGTCACCGGAACAAACTTTCAAGAGCAATGCACGTGAACTGTTCTATTCCTAAGTAACACCACCAATTTTATCCGACCCCAAATAACAGTTTGTGCCTAAAAGGACCGACACGCCTAATTGGGAGATGAAACACCAGCCGCCATGACGCCATTTGTCTGCCGTCATAGTTTGCGTACAATGGCTCCTTGTAGGCATCGCAAAACGCACAGAAAGAGTTTCCGGTTAATCGAAGAAGAGATCGAGTGAAACTTCATCCACACGAACATGTATCACCCATCGCTCGTTCCGTATGACTTTGACAGTTAAAATTCGCCCTCTTGTACGATTAAAGTGTCATCTTTCCTTCAGTAATGTTCAGAGAGAGGCTGGCATCACAGTTTCATTAAAAAGGAACTCTATGATCAGAATAACGCGGAATTAACGAAACATTTTGATTGTTTCTTTGCCCTTACCTCTTGTTACAAACAATATAATTGTATTGCTAACGGTTTGCGCACAGTGATACTGAAAATAAGCTGAAAATAAGCTGTTTTATTCTATTTTGAGAAAAAAACAAACAAGCCAACAAACATACAAACAATTGCAGCCAATGCATTGTAGACTTATCAAGATTGACTCCTAATCCTATAAATTTCATTGGCGACGACATAAATTTTAGACATTTAAAATATCTGATTTTTCGAGAGTATAACAGGGCTGTGAAGTTCAGAAGCTGTGATTGGAATCGTCACATCCAATATTCCGTCCTTATGACAAAAGCTCTGACAGAAATTGATATCCGAAAAAAACTTTTTTTAATGGTTATCACTCCAAGCAATGACCTTCTCCACCCAATATCGTATGTCGCTATTCTCAAAGCCAAGTCTTGAAATAATTATGCCACGTGAGGTATTTTGTCCTCAACAAAGAATGCTTGTGCTAAACAAAACGTCCCTAAAGAGGTAATTTTGCTGATTTAACGACATGTCGCTTTACATAGACGAACTACCAGACAAACAAAATACTGTATTAATCATTTCTTTCATATCATTCCTTTCACGGGAAAACATGCATGAGCCCAATGAATTGACTCAACTGTGTGGCTTCATAGCTCAGTTGGTAAGAGCACTGCACCGGCATCGCAGAGGTCGTGGGTTCGAATCCCGTTGGAGTCACTTGAATTTTTCAAGTGCATATAAGAGACAATTGCTTAAATTGTCCAGAAAGTGTGAGGATCATTTCTTCAGATGATTTCTAAACCGCACTTCATAATCATTTCTTTCATACTGTATTAAGATCGTCAAAAAGTCGCTCTCCCCCAAGATCGCCCCTTGGATGATATTCTTGTGTTGTTTCTCAGAGCAAGAGAGAAATGAATGGCTCTCGCAAATTCTTCATGCGAAAGCGATCTGCTCGGTAATAGATCCAACCACATGGATGGGAATCCGGAAATGCTCCACCGAAAGCCTTGAATTTTAACCGCCTAATAACTTGGCTCGCGCTGACAGGTGGCCGTCCTCAACAGACGTTGTGCATAGATGCCGCCGCAAGTTTACGTTCGGTGGAGATGTAGGGGAAGATTCCCCAACCAGTGAGACCAACGAATTAAACATAGACAAGAGACGGAGGTTCACATCTAAACTGGTAGGCAGGCCAATGGGAATTAAGACTTTTAAGTAAACCAGTCCGAATGCTCAACTTTTTTTTTCATTTAAGACTTCTGAAAACTTCCGACCTGATAGCTTTAGCTTGTAGTTTTAGCGAGCTCAACATGTCTACAAGACAAAAAAAATGCTTTTTCTTTTTGTTCTTTTTTTTGGGGGGGGGTTTGTTTTTGTTGCAGAGTTTTGGGTCTAGATTTCCTTTGAAATAGCACGGTTAGGCCTCTTGGCGAAAATGCAGCCAAAATACATTACGGGAGCACTGTATAACTCATTTCAGTGTGATTACTTAAAGTCTTACAATCACCGCTGGTTACAAAGCGCATCAGTCAATCTGACTTTGCGCTAAAAACTACACACCGGACGTAATATCTTTTTATAAACTTCCATTTGGCTGTCTGCCACTGGTGTTCTTGAACAGTAATTAAGAGGATTGAATCTCGGAGTCACGTATGCGAATGTCTGTAAATAATGGCATAATCAACAGATTAAAACTCCGAGTTGTTCGAAGTAGGGTTAACTCCGATTAAAACCTTTGTCATGGTAGCTCGGGACTCTTTTTTGTTTGTTTGTTTGTTTTTTTATATTTGTAAATATCGATATGGAATTATAAGGGAATAGACCTCTTTAGCTTGTACATTTTGTTTTCCCATTTCAGACCACGTGATATTCTCAAGGGATTTTTGCTTTTGTATTTTCAAAAATTACGAGGTCTTACCTGAGGTTTTCCAGTTGTCTTTTTTGACGTTGGAAGTCCATTTGAGGTCTACCAGTCCCATCTGACCCCGCCGCCGAGGGGACTGGAGTCTACAGTAAAGGCTGCAAGCAGGGTATTCGACCAACTCTCGTTATCATCCGATTGTTTCGAAAAATGTCCACTGGGCAAGCGTTCTACACACATCAGTCGAACAAGAAGGCCGTAGTTTCCTCCTCGAGTAAGCCATGACTTGAAGAAATAATTCCAAGACGGTAAATTCGGTGATCTTTCCATAGATTCCATTACTCCTTTGTTTGACGATTGCTCGGCTGGATCAATTTTAGCTGGCCGGCCCTTGTAGATTTTCGGTACAAGGCCTGACTACTTCCACAATCAATCAATTAATCAATTAAGAACTTTATTTTATGTGGCCATTAGGGATCTAGCTCCTCAGTGACAAGGTGCTAATTGGGGACACAGTATATAAAAATATGGGAATATGAAAATTCAACATATATACAGTAAGAATCACATAAGAGTACTTCACCCACTGAATCGAAATGTTTCGCAAGGAAAGTGTCTCCTGTGATTAAAGTGTAGTGTGTTTACTAAAACGATTTTCAAAGCCGACGAAGATTAATACACCCATTGCAGACCTATGTGGTGAGGAGTATGTCCACGAGGTACGTGATGAACGGTGGGTGTTTTATGGTGACGTGCAACGAGGAAAAAATGAATAATGAGCATAGATTCCATCTTGCTTCTTGGTGTAGCAACCAGGTGAGTTTTCTGATACCATTGGTATTAAATGTATCTTAGTTGTGAATTATATGTGGGTTTTCTAATCGAGAGGATCATTGTTGTAAACATTAGGATTTGATCGTTACTCGATTCTGAGGTTTTGAAAATAGTTGAACGTGATCAAGTAAATATGCGACCAAAGTCAATCGAAATCGAAAATTTGCATCCAACTCGGTTGGAGACTATCCGTGATTACAAGTGGTGGATGAAGCAATTTCCCAATTTTGTACCCTTGCGATTTGAGATTGTTTTGCAAGATGGACTGAGTTCTTCAATAAGCTTAAAATCGACATTTGACTTGATTTGAGTTAATTGTTAGTTTCAGTTTAGGAGCGATTGCAGAATACCCGGCCCATTATTTGCATATTGCCTTCTTCTCTTTAAGAACGAGACACAGATAACAATACACCCTATTCATATGCTAATAATGGGCCGGGTATTCTGCAATCTAGCCTCAGTTTACAGTGTCCCCAATAAGTGCTCCAGCGCTAGAACGACTAGACACTTAAATAAAAGTTCCTTTCCTTTCCTTTTCCTTTCCTTAAGCTTGTTGACTCCCTGTCACGTTCCGTCATGTATGTATGATGTATTGCCTAATACTTCGGCCTAATGCATAATATGTGTCAATATAGCGAAACACAAGTCGAATACCCGATATTTGTCATATTTTTTACTGATATAAAACTGGGCAAGATTTCCGTACAGGCCCCTACTTAATTATACATGCGTATTCCTAGGAAAACTCTATTCACGCTGGTTCTTTTTGGAAGAGGGTTAGTAGGAATATGCATGTATAATTAATGTAAGGAACTGCACGGAAATCTTTCCTAAAACTGTACTTCTTCTTCTCATATAAGTTATCGGAACTATAGTAACCTGTTGTAAGGTCATCATCATTGATTGAATGACTAGTTACCAACATAAGCTAAGTTGTGATTACTTTAGCAATAGAAGTTGACCCTGATTGTTCTCTACATTATAGTGGCTCGAAATGTGCAATATTTAAAAAAATAAATTAAAACAAAACAAAACAAAACCTCAGCGAGCTCGTTTAAGAGATATAACTTGCTCTAGTTACTTAACTGGTGCTATCAAAGACATGATTATTCCATCAGCAAGAGCAAGCACAACATTGGCGTAATTTATAATATAATAAAATGGGTGTATTGCATTGATCAAAAGCGATAATGTAAGGTTTTATGGCGTAGACATACATCCTGAAAAGGCACTAAAACAAGGACACAATTTTGTGTCCACGAGTGGTGACTGCGCAAAAGCTTTTCGCCCTATAACTTTTTTTCTGACTCAACTTTTGTTATAAAATTTCACAGTACAAAGATGGGGACAAAAAAAATAAAATTAAGTTTAATTAAAAAAACAAAAATGATAGGTTGTCAACCTGGTATTGTATCTTGTGGGGGATCTTACAAAGATCCTTGTGAAAACGAGTACAAGGATCTTAGCAAAGGTCCTGAGAAGGTCCTTCAAGATGCTGTCAAGATTTCTGCAGGATCCTAAAAGATCTTGGCAAGATTTCTGCAGGATCCTTGTTAAGATCCTCAAAGATCTTTGAAGGTCCTTGAAAGATTTTTACCAGGGAGGTTCACATCAGGACTTATGTCTTGCCAACTCCCTAATCCACGATTACCAAATAGAGTATGATGATGATGACTACAATGAACTACAGATAGTTTTTTGGTTATGTCAAGTTGTGAAATGAAAAACTGAAAAGCCTTACAAGCATTAACTGTTGCCATGGGTAATTTAATTAACAATTAATAAAAAAAAATGCTAGAAAATGTCCTTCTTTTTGGCAAAAAGATAGTTCAATTACATGTGACTGGAAAGGTTATCATTTAATGACATTTGAACCAGAACTGGCCCAAGCAAAGGCTTCCATAAGCCTTATCTCTTGAATCCGAATGGTCATTATTGAATGTGTTGGTAGTTCTTGATTTTTGACTGGTTTTACTTTCGTTGTTAGGTTGCTTATTTAATGTGTGATATAAAGACTGTTCTGTATGAGTCAAGCACCCTACCCTGCTGGGGGAGCACAGTTAGTGCAACCCATGAATCCAGGATATAATTACCCACCACCCCAACAAGGTTATGCACCCCAACAGCAAGGATATGGACCTCCGCCCCCTCAGCAGCAAGGATATGGACCTCCACCCCCTCAGCAGCAAGGATATGGACCTCCAACCCCTCAGCAGCAAGGATATGGACCTCCACCCCCTCAGCAGCAAGGATATGGACCTCCACCCCCTCAGCAGCAAGGATATAGACCTCCACCCCCTCAGCAGCCAGGTTATGGAGCCCCACCTCCTCAGCAGCAGGCATATGCCCCCAGTGTTGGCCAGCAGCCAGGTATGCAACAAACAGATGGATTTGGATCATTGCAAGGTAATAAATTGTCATAATTCATTTGACAACAAGGGAACAGAGATGGGGAGCAGGGAGGGGTGAAAACACTCACCTTCCATCAATGTGGCTCGGGCTCAAATCCTGATTGATGACATAAATGGCGTGGGTTGAGTTAGTTATTAGTTCTCCTACATGTACTCTGCTCACTAACCCGTTATTAAAAGTTCATCAAGGTTTTCACTTCTGTCATTGGAAGTGCTTTCAGAAAGCCATTATTAAATATGAAGAAAATTCTTATTCAAAACTGAAGGGCAGACATCTTTTAAAAAGTTCTTCATTGATTGGTGAACAAAGTGAAATCTTAACAGATGAGATGATATATGAAATGAATCGTATATTGAACTGCTGATATGAAATCAAGTGAAGCGATGATCCTCGTATTTATGAACACAATTTAAGCAATTGCGCAGAGAAGCCTGAAAAATTTCAGGACTTCACAGGGTTTGAACCCGTGACCTCGCCATGCCAGTGTGATGCTCTAACCAACTGAACTATGAAGCCGCTGATGTTGGGAGCTGGTCATTTGTGGGGTTGAAATGTTCCCGTGATGAATGAATTAATGGTTGAAATGATATATGAAATGAATCATATATAGAACTGCGGATATGAAATCAAGTGAAGCTATGATCCTTGATCATAATAATCCTCTCAGGCTTGAGGACCATAGTTAATGCTAACTAGTGCTCGGAAGGGCAAATGTTCATAACTGATTTTTTAATCATTTAATCATTTAATGGGACTTACATGATATCGTTTTCTTGTCTTAAAATTAGTAACAAAATGTTGTTGTTGTTGTTTTTTTTTGGTCAAGCATTTGTGTGAAAAAAACTGGGGGAAGTCCAAACCCTGACTATGCAAGACAACACAAAGTTGCATTTCATTGATTCCAAACAAAGATAATGATTCATGATTCTTTTTCATTTTATAGGTGAAGTGCACGCTCCAACTTACACTGGATCAGATGTCCCTGACCAAGATGTGGACGACAATGAAAATGCCGCACCCCCACCCCCAACAGCACCACCCCTTAATATGTTTAGCAAGTTTGCAGGATATGAGAATACCAACTTTGGTCAGTTGGATTGACATTATTATGCATTTAACGGCATGAAAAATAAGATGAGAACTATAATGATTGCATAATTATACAGATTGAAAACGCCAAATACTAGCGACATTTGTCAGGAAAAGGGGGATAGCTTTGATTGGAAACATTGGTTTTAGCAATAATTATTGCCACAGAGAGAGTTGTTGCTCTGTGACGTGATCAGGCAAACAAATAAATTATTGTTCTAAAATGGAAGGCTAAAGTCGAGGGCTGTATGCATAAACATGCCGTCTAGTAAGTGACGTTTTTGGTGTTGGTTATTTTGTGGGATTTCTGCCAAATTTCAAGAAATGAAAGGCTTTTGTTGAGCTTTAGCACTGAATTCTTGTAAGTGTAAGTCGTAGGGAAACCAAATGAGGGCAGAATTTACTCCTTAGGAGGTACTATACCCACTGGTGAGTAAAATGAACCGCGACCAGTTGGCTCAATCGAGAGTGCACTGGACTTTCATGCGGGAGGTCGTGATTCGAACCCCGACTGGACCAACACTCAGGGCCTTTAAATAACTGAGGAGAAAGTGCTGCCTTTGTAATTACATCTGCATATGGTTAGACTTTCTAGTCTTCTCGGATAAGGACGATAAGCCGGAGGTCCCGTCTCACAGCCCTTGTTCATTAACTCTGTGGGACGTTAAAGAACCCACACACTATTCGCAAAGAGTAGGGCACGGTGTACCCGGTGTTGTGGTCTGACCTTAGGTGATATATACCTCGCATGGGACTTAGGGTCCCGTTCGTATATCACCTTGCACTTCTGTGCAAAAGCTGTATGGAAAAAAAAAATCCTGTAGTGTTAACCAGAGTAAAACCTATGACTGGTAAGTCACTCTTCGTGTTGAAAGGGTTAAATGGGAACTTACTTGTACATGCATTTTTGAACACAAGAGAGTTGTTTTAACCCTTTACTCCGTAACAGGTGTACAACCCACTGGCAAGTAAAATTGTCTGCCATTACTCACAGTAAAGACAAGGACACTAACTACGCTTGGTGATAGAGCCTTTGCTGCAGCCGCGCCAATGCTCTGGAACTGTCTTCCTGTTGAACTTAGGAATCCGAACATGTCTATAGAAACATTTAAAGTAAAGTTAAAGACTCACTTGTTTCGAGAAGCCTATTGCTAGATTTAGGATATACACTTATACATTATTATGTATGATTATTTCAAATGGTATTATTGTTTACACTTTTATGAATTTTATTCATACCTTAAATTAATTAGTTGTCTTCGAGAGAAGAAATTCATTACTATTCTTATATCCTTTGCACCCATATTATACCTAATTTATATTGTACATATTTTGCTCTTTGTAACGGGCATTTGAAAACCCTATGGTTGACACCTGCGCGCTAGAAATCAATAAATTATTATTATTAGTAGTAAAATCTCTTAAGTCACTGCTAGGAGTAAAGAGGTTAACTTTATTTTTGCAGGCACTGACTATTTGCCGCCTCCTCCTCCATACGAACCTCCACCACAACAGCAAACACCGGAGCAGCATTTTACACAGTAAGTTGTGTACTTAGGCTCGATTCCTGTTGGTTTGAAATGGTTCTAGGAGCGCTTTCCATTTGAAGGTGGCACCATGTGTATAAGCATATGTATATCATCAGAAGTTGGCTTGGTATCTTACTTGATCAAGCACTGTGCAGCGCAATTTCACTGTCATACGTTCACGTCGTATTCAAGCCTGGATGATGGGCTTGTTGTTACATGTATTGTACTCAGTCTTGTGCATGCAAATAAATCTGTCAAAGCTTACGTTTGAGCTTTTCTAACAGTCATGCTGATTTTGTTTTGTTATAATTTTCCAGAGCAACAGCTATAACTGAGGAACAAGCGAGAGATGCCTTGTTATCCTTTGTAGCTGAGAATTGCTGTTACGGCAAGAAGGCTGCAGAAGATATGGATATTAAGAACATCTCTCCTTCAAGCGCTTATCATGTAAGTTATTCTCTGGACTCAGGAAGCAAGTTGAATTGAAGGCCACGATCTACGAACAGAAAAAAAAAATCGTGGCTAGTTACAAAATCTCTCGTCAACTTTTTCTTTCTTCAAGTGTCTTCAAGTAAGAAGCAGGTTTGCATCTAGTCTCTCATTCAAAAGTTTTATATATTTACATTTCACAGTACAGTATGGCAAGTTTCTGTGAGTCAAGGTCCTCAGCCTGGAAATATGAGCCATACAGAGGTAAGACGAGGTGAAATGTTTGAATAAAAGAAAATTTAGCAAAGTATCTGGTCTACGAAAAGACTGAAATATTCGGTGTTCAGCTTGTTTGTTTAGTTGGTAAGGCTGGTAAGTTGTAGGCCTTGTCTCCATCATCTAGTTTATACGACATCTGGTATAGTTTGCCTATTTGAACGAGTTGTAAAAGAAACTTACAGTGCTACTGTACGTTCACAAAGTGAAGGGGACGTATTTCTCGGTGTCTGTGGTCATACCTTGTTTTTTTAATGGGAATGGGGCATTTGTGACTTGCGCCAGAATTTTTTAGCGTAAACTGCACAGCTGAAATTTTCCGCCAACGACTTGAGATTACTTTCAGTCGCGGTGGTTTTGTCATAGTCCGTTTTTCAATGTAAAGCCCCGACCAAACGAGAGCGAGAGTCGATGAGAGTCGAAACTCTGGCGCTCTTGTTTGGCCAAGAACTCTCATGCGCTCTCGGCAACTCCCGTCTTGTCCCCCGTCGAAAGCTCTCGTCGAATTTAAACCTGCTCAAATTTTCCGTGAGGTGGCGAGAGTTTTGTCTCGTTTGGCACAGTGTGATTGTTTGATCGACAGTTTCAAAGACTTTCAACTCTCGTCAACTCTCGTCAACTCTCGTCAACTCTCAATCTCGCTTGGCCCAGGCTTAA
Source organism: Astreopora myriophthalma (assembly GCA_014634185.1). NCBI lineage: Eukaryota > Metazoa > Cnidaria > Anthozoa > Scleractinia > Acroporidae > Astreopora > Astreopora myriophthalma. The sequence continues at coordinate 1,530,443 of BLFK01000926.1, forward strand.
GTAGTAGTATGGTGGTAACTTGTTTTTCAACTGGTTTGTCAAGGTCAGCCCATTGATGGTCCTCAAAACGGCCCGGCTCCTCAGCCCTGGGACATTCCTACCCAGCCCTCTAAGCTGTTTACGCCACAAGAAGCCCATATTGAAGTCCCACATACTGCTACTGTGAAGGTAAAGATGCTTAGAATACACTCGTGTGCTCGAAATATTTGGTGTTTTTTAAGGGGTCCATTCTGAAAACAGTCTTCATGAAAATCTATTTTCACTGATTCTCCAATACCAAACACGAACAGAAAATGTTAATACTGTAGTTCCAAAAGAAATCTCTTTAAGTAATACACCAAAGCAAAATCGAAGCTGCGTTCCACACTTTTCAACCCAGTACAAATGTTCCCGCATTAAAACTAGTCAACATTCGAATTTTACGAACCTTGTAAGGATGGACAAAAGATGTTAAAAGGACGA
>BLFK01000926.1:1531208-1554908 GCA_014634185.1 Astreopora myriophthalma
TCTTCTTCTTCCTCTTCTTCTTCTTCCTCTTCTTCTTCTTCCTCTTCTTCTTCTTCCTCTTCTTCCTCTTCCTCTTCTTCCTCTTCTTCTTCTTCTGTCATGACGCGAACATTTCATCAATGAATTAATTGCACTCGTTTCGTTGAAGCCCATAGCTCCATTACAGTTAAACCGCTTCGTATGTTCATTGTTTTTCAGCCTTGCCACGAGTGCATGGCCATGGGGTACAAACGCTGCTACAAGTGCTATGGACGTGGAAGAGTAAGTGAAGATTGTTGTGGCCGCAAGAACTGAGAAGAGGAAAAATAAGCCAATCAATGTACATCGGTCGGTTTATTCTTCAGCTTCTGAATGCCTCTTCAACTATATGGTTTTCACGATAATTATTGTAACCGACAACGTCGGAGAGGGAATCGGAAGGAAGACAAATCACCGTGATCCTTCGGATTCCGACGCCGTCCAGCGTAAGACTCCGATTGCGACTCCATTTGCAATGGACTCCGTTTCCGTAACTACCGACTGGAAAACCAGCCTTTATTAATAGACCATTTCCGAGTTCAGTTCAGCCTCCTTTTCTAAGTCTTTCTTGTGAAAATGAATTTGTATTCATATTTAAAGTAAAACTAATTACCATCACAAAACTTTCGCACTTGGACTCGCCTTGAAAAAGAGGCTGATGTGAACTCGGAAATAGCCTATTCCCTCTTGTGCTCCGTAAGCAAGATGTCAATAATGCAGGATGTGTTCTTCCATACTACAGGTACGGTGCAGCTGGTGTCACGGTCATGGTCGTCGCACTGAGTACAGGGACGGTCATCATCATCGTAGGACGTGCACATGGTGCCATGGCTCAGGAAGACGAACGTAAGTGCCTAGTTAAACTCGGGAACATTTTTTTCCCCTAGAGATTGCTGATCATGTGGCTAAACTAGGAGACATTTGCTTCGGACGCGTGCGGTAAAACGTAGTAGGGACAGAGGTCAGCATTACATTCAGTAATGCAAACTTCCAAATAATGCATTTTCTGTACGACATCCAATATTATACGAAACTAACTGGCTTATAATTCACAACAGAATGGCTACTGTTGTCCGCTAGTACAGCTAACACTTGACTTCCGATGACTGGAACATTTAGGGGAAATCAGAAGAGGTTCGAGATACCAGGAATTCGAGTTATCGAGGAAGAAGAAAATTACATGGAAGGAAAGAAAATGCGTTCGAGTTCGCGCCAGCTTCAAGTTTCAGTTACCGGTTTATATGGGGTAGTGGCAAAAACCTGCCAGATACATAGTTTGTGTAAATAGTAAGACAATTGAAAATTGTAAGTATACTGAGCAGCAACTCAATGTTCGACAGAATTTCACGTGACCACCTCTGCTAACTTTGAATCGGTGATTCTGTTCCAGTTGTAACACTTGCCATGGCCACGGTCGTGTTCTATGCTGGACTTGCCAAGGCCAAGGTCAGCTAAAGATGTTCATTCAACTGACAGTCAAATGGTAAGAAGTTTGATTTTAAGGCCCACGGGAGGGGTTTTCAATTCAGAAAAGTGAAATCAAAAGCGTGCCAATCAGACGCGGATGCAGATTCTTGGTTTCTGGATCCATACTGTTAAAAAGAGCCAATCACGTTCTTAAGGAAATACAGCTTTCAGCCAATCACAAATCAATTGAATTCAGGTTTTGGTTTTACTAGCCAATCAGAAGGGGAAATCAAGGAAACGTAGCTGGCACCAAGCGCGGGAAAAGGGGGAGGGACTAAGTCGCAATTTGTTGAACTTTTGGATCTGATTGGTTGAGAAGTTCGCGCAAGTTTTTGCTGCAACCACAGGGCAAGCCAAAGCCGAAGCTGGATTGCATAATTAATTTCGACACTTGACATTGAAAACTGCTCTGTGATCAATGAATACAGGACATTGCACGGCGACACGAATATATGAATTTTATTTTTGAGTGGTAGAAACAATATTTTGCTACGAGCGCAGCGCGTTGCAAGTTTTTGAGGCACCTTTAAATTACACAACGCGGTTGCCGATGCCCCCTCCTTAAGCTGCGTAAAATTCTACTGTTTGCACTTTACTTGTGCCTTTAAGAGCGGACAAAATGTCCCCAATTTCTAAGTTGTTGTTCGTTACCGTTCACTCTGTTCTTGCAATGTGGCTCACAAAAGGACTTGTCCCCGCTTAATGTCGTTACAACATGCCGCATGCATATTGTGTGTCCGCCTTTGCTTTCGTACATTTGTAATCAGTTTATGAGGTGGTTCCAACTTTTATAAATATTTAAAGTAATAATATCATATTGTCCATTAAAGCTTTTTGTCGTGCCTTTCCCATGGCACTGTTTAGTTCTTCGGAGTGAAATCCAGTTACTTTAAGACGAACTTGCTATTGGGTTCTGTTTTAGGGAAACCCACATTGATAATCATGTGACAGAGAGGACAGATCTACCAGATCAGTTGATATTAGGATCACAAGGAACGGAGATTTTTACTCAAGAGTTACCAAGGGTAAATATCAGCTCTGTTTAAGTAATATCCATTTAGTTTAGCCGAGCCTGGCTCGGCCGAGCCGACACAAGCGAAAAGAAAAAGCAAGGGCAAGGAAAAGACGAGCGTGAACTGGAGAGAGAGAGAAAGGTGGTCCTCGCTCGCACGAGGGCAGAATAGAAAGAACAAGGCTTTCTCTTTTCCTCTTCTTTCCTCTTGCGCTTCACGTTGGATGCGCTCGCCGGTTCGCCCTAAATTTTCTCCCAGCGCCTGCGCCGTTAATTAAGTTAATTTCAACACTTTCGAGAGTCCTCATTCGTGAACGAAGATGTTATGAGGATGAGGTTGGCATTATCATGACGTCATGTGTTATGATATGGCTGAGGAAAGCACTGCAAAAAGACTGTCTCCTTTCCTTACAGGTCTACCCCATAACAATGTTTCATGACCCGGATGTTAATAGTGGTTCCCAGGCACTTGTCGATGCTCATTCCCGGAACTGGCCTTCGAAACGAATCCTTATGCAGGTGCGTACGTAACACCTTAATCTTCTATTTGCAAGCTAATTACCATCTCACAGATTTTGCACTGAGTCATTCTGAAAACAAGCTTAAATGAACTCGGAAACGAATGAAAGGTCGACTTGCGAAAGAAATTGTGTGTTTCGACTCAAATGCTACCGTTTCGGGCGTTATAGCCATTCACGAGAGTGAATTCTAATTTGTCAATTTATTTCAGCGTCACAATTTACGTGCCATTCCCGTCTCAGAAGTGAAGTACGAGTGGAAAGACAAAACGACTCGCTTCTGGGTCTACGGACTCGACCACAAAGTACACGCCCCAGACTACCCCCAACAGTGTTGCTGTGGTTGCACTCTGCTTTAGAGCGGGAAATGAAGGAACAGCAGTACGCCTTTCCGAAATATACCATAATAAGGTCGGCGTGATGGCTATCAAGACCTAACTTCAGCGGATTCTACAGGCCATCAATGTCCTTAATCCATCTCTACTGTCCGAGTGCTGTGCAAAGGATTGGAAACTAGCCAGTGATTTCTCACTCGTAAAATGGCCGATGAGGATGAGGGGGCATGTGGCCCATACACGTAGTACTAGAGTGCATTGTTCAAGGCTTGGACAGTTTGTTCATTTTCTTACATTTTGTTACATTAATTAGCTTCTTACATTAATTATCTCCTTTGTTTGGGTCATCCGTGAGTTTCACAGGTTATACAGCAAGGACGAGCCACAAGAATTATGCACATTTTCAGATTGCGGGGACATCCCGTATGTTCTCTCGTTCTTTTTTATAACTATGCTCTCACAGAAGACTTTTTGCATGGGGGTGTTTCGTAGTTAGATAGTGAATTATTTTAGTAATAATACTTTTATCTCACAGATTGAACGCACTTATTTCTTAATTTCGCTCCGAATGCCAGCAATTCATTGCACACAAGCTGGCCATGGTATGCTTGAAAATAAGCGCTTTAAAGTGAAGAACAACGCGGTAAAACTATGGAAGGAACCGAAGAGGAGCGCGGTGGGCAAACGAAGGCAAGATTAAAAGAGATTGAGTTTAGGAATTCTAAATAACAGAGCCTCCAAGAGAATCGCAGGTCTGTTGAAAACTGTGCTCACAAATTATCAAAGCAGGTATGAATTACAGCCTGGAAGCGCAAAAACGGTCATGAGGACCCCATCTTTTTATCAGTGGCGTTTCTTTGATGCTATAGACGTAGATATCCACCTTGCAGAATTTCCAAAGAGTTATATTGCCGCTTTTATCACGGGTGAATGACCTTAAGAAGCAGTGGCTTAAGTGTCCAAAATAAAGCGTGCGGGATACCACGATTGGTGCTATCTGTGGACGAGCACTGCGGCTCTGTCCTGTGAACCGACTAAACATGTCTAAACGAGATAAATTGAGTGTGCGGTACAAGGTATATATGTTGTTTTAATCACGCTGCAACTAAACACGAAGGCTGTGCTTCTTTCCTTTTCAAAATAAAGTAAACTGGGTAACTTGTTTCTGTGTTATTCATAAAGTGAAAATTATGTCGCTCAGTTTTATGAAGGAATCTTTCGACAGCTTGCAATATCTGGAATCTTGGTTGGAATCCTATCTTGTAACCATTTCCTTGAGGAAGAAATAGGAACAATGCCATCCATTATTTTATGATATTGTAGAGTGACACCTTTTTTAGAGACGTCTGGAGAAAAGAAGGTTTTCCAAAATTCTGGAAAATACAGAGCCTCCAGAATTGTCCAGTGTGTAGACGCGGGCTTACACCAAAGCATAAAATTGAGGATTATAAAATAATTGAACCTATTTCTGGCTTGCTGCTACATCCATTTCACAGTTGTCCTCGCAGCTTCACTTCTCGGCTAACTGTTCATTGTTCAAACAATCTATCAGCCCCGATATGGAAGCCCACAGAAGGGGTTATTGACTAAATATTTGAATATTTGACAAAAATTCATCTAATGAGAGCTCAGAAATTATTGCATGAGTTTTAAGGATTTTCCGCAGCTTACCTGGAATACATTCTCTCTCCTAAATATGGAACGTCCTGAAAAGGAAAGAAATGGATTGAAACAGAAGCAAAGCCTATAACTTTTAGGAAAGTAAAAATAGCTTTTAGCGTATTCGCCTGGAGCAAGTGGATAAATTATATAGTCCCCTCGTTCCGGGGGGCAGGGGACTGCCCCATAAAAGTGTTATCTTTTCAGTGCGAAATATGGTCTGCAGATACGGATTCTCCGCGGCCCGTTAGGTGGGGAGAGGGGATTGCTAATGCACCCGACGCCCCTACCCCACTCCCTCCCTCACTCCCTTCCTCCCTCACTCCCTTCCCCCCTCACTCCCTTCCCCCCTCACTCCCTTCCCCCCTCACTCCCTACGGGCCTATGTTCAGTAAGCCGTGATATGTTGCGCCGAAGCAAGAGCCTGAGAAGAGACTGGGCCTACCCACTTGCTCTCCCGTTTTCAAATCCTTACTTTAATATCTTCCAGGCCATTTTTCCTGTCATGTTGGTCTCTTATTCCAATGACCTTTTCGTGTCGGCAAATACACGCACTCTCCGTGTTTACGACATCTCTAAGGGTCAGTTGCGGAACAAATGACTGGCACGTCATGTTTAAGAAAGATGCACTTCTTGAAGATCTTCCTGTAAATCCAACGTTGCAGTTGAGGGATTGTCTATGATGCGACATGCTTGGTTCTGAATGACATCGTCCAGTAAATCTGTCAAAATTCTTATTTTCTCGCCAAGGACAGGTAAGAATTCGTCTCACTGGCTTGGCTACCCCGCAAACAAACGTTTTTCGTGAGATCTCGTGTGGCCGCAGGCAAGCTGCTTTGGCGTCGAAGACTTCGTGAGCGGATAGTGAGTGGGAGACACGGAGGGAGGGAAGAAAGCTGCACCAAGAAGAAGAAAATGTCAAGAGAATTCTTAACTACCTGAGAAGTAAAATCACGACACACCACTTTGAACCCCAAATTTATTTGTCTTTGTCCAAACTTCCTTTGCGAATCTTCATTTTTTTTTTGTGCCTTGATGATTCATTTGTTACAAGTACAAATATGAGGACTCACCGGCAATATTTAAATGTGCCAAATTTCCTTTGAATAATGGGTCCGATCTCTTATCGGCAAATTGCAAGGTTTGGACTTAACTATCGAGGTGGGATTACGAACCGTCCTTTTTCCTATTAGGAGATTTATAACTAAAGCAAACTCCTTCCTTCCCTCCCTCCTTCCCTCCCTCCCTCCTTCCTCTCTGAGTTATTTAGTTGTACCAACGGAATTAAGGCCTCAAAATTGGCAATGAAGTAGTAAATGACGTACCGGTCAAACATGATTTGGTAATGATCCCTTATGTCTGTGATGTTCACAAACATCATGGCATCTGGATTGACTTCACAGGCCTAAACAACAACAAGCAATCCTCTTTACATATACCCGCACATCAAGCAATACAAATATACGTTCGAAAAGAGTGTCGCCCGGGCGGTTTTCGTAAAGTATTTTGGACAATAGTACAGGATGGACCGAAGTCTCTGTTCACTTCTTGATAAGAAAAGAAGTCATTGGGTGGTACGAAGAATAACACACGATCAGTTTCGGTTACATTAGCCATTCCTCGTGTTGCGCATGCCCATGCCAATTTTTGTCTGTTACCAATTTTCTCAGAGTGAGGTAAATGAAAACGCAGAGCAAACTCAACCCAAGCAATTTCCCCAAAGGAGCCTTTAGGCAGATGGTCCAGAGTAACCGCAACTACAAAAGGGTTCATAGCCCAGTTGGTTGGAGCGTGGCACCTATAACGTGTGCCAAGGCCATGGATTCAAATCCGGTTAAAGGCGTGGGATCCTTTTTTTTTCAGCCTTTATCAAAATTAAATTACGTGAACTGCTCACCGAGCTGGGATGATCTCTTCTCCCACTTACTGAGTAATGGTATAGCATTTCTATGGTTGACTTGATATTTTTCTTTCTTATTGAGCCAGAATTGATAATTTGAAAATACGCGTTTAGTTTGTCTTTGGGATACCTTAACAAGGTCCGGTTCTTGTCCTCTGGTCTTCATCAATCCATCGTTTTCTTTTTTCTGTTAAGAAAAATCAGTGTTTTGTATAGTACTGTAACGAATTCTTTTTTCATTTTTGTGATGTGTTTTTAAGAGCTGCGAATGGATAAGATAAAGTTGGAGTCTTGTTCGTCGATTTCAAAAAAGCATTTGACACTGTCGACCACAACATCCTAAAATGCAAATTATCAGCTGCAGGCATATCAGCTGAATTTCATGAGTGGATCGTCAGCTACCTTTCCAACAGATCGCAATATGTCACTATAAATGGAGTAAGATCGAGTCTACGACTTACTGAAATCGGCGTCCCCCAGGGCTCTCTCCTGGGTCCCAGACTCTTCGCTATATATGTAAATGATTTACCTGATTCGTCCGCAACTGGATTTATTCATATGTTTGCTGATGATACCACCATTTACTACATCGGGAGGGAAGTTGAAGAAATAGTTGATGCACGGAACCTAATACTAAATGATTTTAAATCGTGGTGTTATAGAAATCGTTTGACTGTACACACTGGAAAGACTGAGGCAATGTTGATCTGCAGCCACGCATTCGTTGGCCCAATGAGACCTCTTATGTTTGGGAACTCCTACATAGACTTTGCCACCAAATCTACTTGCTTGGGTATACTAATCGATCACAAGTTAAACTGGAAGCCGCAAATTAAATCATTGCATGCCAAATTTGGAGGGAAACTTAAGTTTTTGAAAAAAATGAAAGGATTACCTCCGCGTGTACTTGAAGAGATCTATTATAAAGGCATCGTTCCAAGTATTACCTACTGCATTGCCATCTGGGGATCCTGTTCATTGTCTACATTTAATGGATTGGAGCAATTACATGTTAAAGCCGCTAAACTGATCCATAAACTGCCCAGTGAAACACCTGATTCAGAAGTTCTACAACTTGTTAAATGGAAATCATTGAGCTATATCTATAAGCGTAGGCTTGCCTCTGTTATGTACCAGGTGTACAACAACAACTTACCCGAGCAAATTTCAGTCTTACTCGGAACCCCTAAAAAATGCCAATAATTACAACCTAAGACACGCAAAAGACTTCTCCCAAATGCGTTATAGCAACAATTTTGGAAGAAATAGCGTGAGGTACAGGGGCCCCATTGTATGGAATTCAATACCTAAAGCAATCAGGGAGTCAACGTCTTATAACCTTTTTAAACGAAGACTTAAACATGCCTCAAGAATATTGGACAAAATTCAATTCGAGAAAGGGGCTTGTTTAATTACATCAAAAGTGCCCGACTTTTTATACTTTTAGTTTGTGACTTTGTTTATTACCTTTTGGACTTTTAAACATTTGAAGATTGTAAATTAATTAATAAGAGCCTGATTTTTTATATTTTAACTTTGAGACATTGTTTTTTTACCTTTCGAAATTTTAAACATTTGAAGATTGTAAAATTAACTAAGTAACTTCTAGGTAGCTAGGTTTCTATGGCAGGTCCATACCAGCCGTCAGGTTGCCTCAGACCGACCTGCCTTACCAAAAAGAATATGTATGTATGTATGTATGTATGTATAAAGTAAATTATGCACGTTCTATGATTAACCAGCAATGAGCGGGCGAGACAGAGGTTAAGTTATTTTCATCGCTCGGGACTTCTGCTTTGTTCCTGCGACTAATATTTTATCTTAAGTGTTCATTTGGCTACACAATAAATCCTTTGATGACCAAGCTTGAGCGGTCAAGATGACTTGATATTGGCTCGGATATTTCTTTACGACGCCGAATGTCGATGGACCAGCCGTGCAGCCCGTGTCCATCAGGAGAAACGTTGGCCGATGTTTTATCTTAACCTTGGTCAATAAAACAACATGGTTGTTATTCGTCTGCTGAATCGAATCTGGGGGTTTACATCGGTGGTAAGAACTGGACAAGTTGTTTTCTTTGTTTTGTCAGTTATTTGATTGAGGTTATTCTCTTAGCTCAGTTTTCTTTTCTTTGCTTTACGTCATCCACGAGTTTCACAGGTTCTTACACCGAGGATGAGCCGAGCGTAGGTCGCATCAGTTCGAGTTTGGAAAAGTTGGTTTTTGACATAGGGACTCGGGTAATACCGTCATCACGACAATATCCTTTCAATCCCAAGAACGTCTTTGTCGTTGCAGCCATTACAGTTGTAACTGAGCTATTCTTTTGCTTCTTACCTTAAGTCTTTTAAACAGCCCTCTAAGAAGCCAGGGACAAACGTTATTTGGGTTCAAATGGATAGCAAAGCTCGCGTCTGATGATGCCTGAGGACAAACGAAAGCAAAGTTAAAGATCGTGTTCGCGGATCATTGTAACGGAATGCCCTTTGTTTTATTCAATGCCTTGTCAATGTTGGATAAGTGTTGGATACCGAAAAATTTGAGCATGTGCACTAAGGGTTTCTTTCTCGTCTTTCCAACAACAGTAGTCTGTTACACTTTGTTAGTTTTAATACCTTTTCTTGTCGATGCAGAAGGAAATTTACCAGTGATCTAACGCAAAATAAGTCCTATAATATTGAAATGGTATCAGATATAAGCATAATAAAACATCAAAAGAGTAAATCACCAACTTAATAAGGGCTGCAATATCGAACGATCGTTTGCTTGCGAGGTTTTCTGTTTGAGCATTAAGTCCATGGTTGGTCTAAGCGTGCCGTCACTGCACATGACCTTGTGGAAACAGGCCTACAAACAGTTGATATCACGATCTCTAAAGGGACTCTGTCACATAAATTTTGCTGCCCAAAACACAGAAATCCTTCTTTGTGAGCTTTATTTGTGCCCAAACCATTCTTTTAAATTTAGGAGGTGCGTATCAAACGATTTTTTGCAGGAAGAGTCATCCATAATACATTTTTGGCCATATCTTCAAGATCACGTGCGAAAATTTGAAAATTAGGCCAAATTTTTCAATATGCAATCCGTTTCCATCCTTGCCATCCGTAACAACAGAAGACAGTAAATAATCACAGTGCAGTAACATGGTCGTCAATAAACAAAGTGCATTATTATTTTTGGTTTTCACTGATCTAAAGACATCTTATAGCATTCCACAGTAAGGCCAAAATAATGTGACAGAGCACCTTTAATAGACTAGGTAACCAATCAAGGTAAGCCAATTGGAAGACTGAGAAGGCGTTTCACAGTTAATAGAAAGTCACTTGAAACGTTGTACTCCCAGCTTCAAATTAGAATGCAGCTGTCCGTAGACCTCTTTCATAAATGTTGCCCGGTGTATTACTCGTTTGTATGTAGTTTAGTCAGGCCTTATTTTCAAGCTTTTCTTTTTAATTTTGTTTTTGGAACTCTTGGGACTTTGGTAACGCTTATAAGCATGAAGACAAATGTATTTATCATGGGTTACGTAACCTTTTCTTTGGGGTGTTACATGGTATGCTGTTCTGTTGCTTCATTAGCGGTAGGCTATATATATTTGAGTTGTTCTCATTTATATTCATTCGCGTCTTACGACCGTCCCTACGCCCTCAAAATTAAATACCCAGTGATCAGGGGTTCCTTTTAGACGTAGTTTTTTGCATGCTGCTACACGAAAGGTTTAGCACGTTTTGTATGTCTACTGAATGATTGTTATACGAGCATAGTTTCGATCATTTTGTCGGGTTTCTTGCTGTAATTTTGTGCATTTCCGAGTTTTCATTCTGTTTGTTGTATTATTTCCATCCATTCTGTTGATGAAGGCATAATAAAGAGGGTCGCACACGGCTCGTGTTGACACACCCCAATTGAGGTTGCTTGTTACATGGTAAATGTTTTATATTCGTTTGAGCGGGGTAGCGAATTAGAATATAAATACAAAATACTTTTGACATGAAAACGTGTACAAAGACTTCAATAATCTCGAGAATTTAAAGCATAAATTAAATCATTTAAAAGTTTTCCCATCTGAAACTCAGGAACCGGCAAACCACACTGTTGCTCTTTGTGCAACTGGGTGAAAATTGCGAAAACTTACTGGATTTCTGAAGTCTAGTACAATGGCTTGGTCTGCAGTTTTAAGCGCCCTTTTGAGTTCTCCTAATACAAAAAAACAATTATCGTGAATTTGAACTTGTGCAACATTGAAACTTATGGGATTTTGTTCACTTTTATTTATTTATTTATTTATTGAATGATGCTTCATAGGTCTAAGAGCAAAATGTATGTAGTGTCCAAAAGTGCACTTAAATGATGTATGTAAATGATTGAATAAATGAATGAATTGGTTGATCGATAAATTGATTGTTTAAACAGATAATTTGATAAACTGATTGTTTAAACAGATAATTTTTAAAATGTCTGCCATCTCGAATGACTCTGAAATGGTGGCCATAACAGGTGAAAAAAACCAGGAATTTCTTATCTTCACCACTTAAAAACTTTAAAATCAACCAAAACAGCAAAGTTACTACCGCCTACTCGCCTCTAAAAGCCCGCGTCGCTCAAAAACGCCTTAGCTAAGCTCCCTAAAAACGGCGTAAACGGGCGGGGTCTTGTTTGTACCAACCTTGATGAATGTAGCAACAAGCCATCCTTGCCAAGGTGGGAACATGCAGATGAAGAACCCTTCCCGTAATGCATCCCGCTCGGCACTCATCCTATAACATAGATTAATTGATTAATTAACTAATTAATTAATTACAGAAACAAAACTCGGTGATATAGAGTTTAAAATGATCATGGAGGCATACCCCCATAACTCAATCTTTCAGGAAGAGTTTCTCGTTCACTTTAAACTTGGAATCTACTTGTACACAGAAAGGGGAAAATCCTAGATTTGTCATGTAGCAAAGTCGATGTTTCTATTGATTAATCAACCGCGATCACTAATCAGACTGGGTAAGGTAATTAAGCCTAGTTTTGGAGGCCTCACTCGCTGTAGACTAACAGAAGTGAGAGATACAACTAAACGAGACACTGGATGGGCAGATACGTTGGGCCGTAAATAGTGGATATATAAGAAGATACAACTGATTGTATTTTATCCCAGAAAAAAGCCTCAATATCTGATACACACTTGCATTAATTCCTCCGCACCCGCCCGGAAACGCGCGTTATTCAAGGTGTCCGACGGATCGCCGCGGGAGGCGTCCGTTCATAACTGACATTCATACCAGCACACATTTTAAATAGCCTTAAACACGCAAGCATAGTAGTGGTTTATTTAGTAATAGTGTAAAAGATTCTATTACTAAATATTATTGTCATGCATAATATCAGATATAACTGCATCGGGATTTACCTTTTTCCAACTTACAACCTCCATGGCTCGGGTAAAATGCCGCAATGCACCCTGGTGGTTATGACAGTTTTGTAACGCGACAGCGCAGTGAAAGTGACATTCAAACAACTGAAAATTGAAAATAAGAGAAGAAACTGATTCGTATATCTATGCTACAGTGTGGCTTCTCTCGTGTAAGTTGAATGAAAACAACACTGACTTACAACGAGCTGAGAACTCTTGCAAATTTTTCTGGAGTTTTTAACAGATCTTTTCCAGTAATGGAGAGGAAAACATTTAGGCTACTGTGACCACTGCTGCTCAGATGCACTTGTTTTCTTTCTTACCAGGAGTCGCAGTTTCTCTTTGTTGACGTTTTCCCTCCATTTTGCTCTGTAGATTCGTCGTAAGAGTTCTTCGTAATTGGTCACCGTCTGCAAACATTTAATCAGCGCGTGAGTGAGTGATCATGAGTGGGGATACCTAAACGATATCACAGCTGCATTAAAATCAGATCTAGATAGTACGTTAATGGGAAGTGAGTTAATGCCGCCTTGTTTTATTGTCTTCCGTGAAAAGGACTTTTTCTTTTCAACATACCTAAATAATACAATATTAATTTCAATATTACTCTCATTACTCTCTCTTATAGAAAGAGAGAAACTGAATCGCTTGTCGCGAATTATAATTTATTCTGAAATCAATCTCTGCCTGGTTCTTGTGGATGTTAATTATTGGCAGATGAAGACTGTGGTTGAATATCCGGTCAGGAATTTACAGTTTATTCAGAAATCGATCGCAGTATTTATCGAGCAAGGTGGCCTGCTCGCAGCCTGCTCGCCGCCTTTCCTATGTGCTTATTCAAAATGTTGCTTTTCCGGTGTTGGGATTCCTGTGCTGCCCGAGAAACCTTTACTGACAACAATCTTGTGACACGGTTATGCTGGCCAGCTTAATGTTGGTCCTTAAAGGGGTTCTGTCACGCTATTATGGCCTCACTCTAGAATGCTGACAGATGTCTTTAAATCAGTGAAACTGAACCCAAAATGATAATGCAGTTTTTCTTTATTGAAGACCATACTACTGCACTGAGACTATTTACTGTCAGTTCGATTGTTAAGGATGGCAAGGATGGAAACGGATGTATTTTATGCAAGTTTAGCCTAAATTTTTTAAATTTTCGCACCTAATCTTGAAAACATGGCCAAAATGTATTAAAGACGACTCTTCCTACAAAAAATCGTTTGATATCCTCCTCCTAAATTTAAAAGTATAGTTTGGGCACAAGTAAGGGTCATAACTGAGAAGGATTTCTGTGTGTTCCGTGGCAGAGTCCCTTTAAATACAAATCGAGATAGGCAATAGAAAATGTTTAACTGTAGTTGTTAGCAACGGAACCAATGTCAACCAAACTAAAGTTGCTAGCGCCGGCTTTCAATAACATTTAAATTATTCGCTAAAGATCACTTCAAATGTTATAAGTGACACAAAAACTTGAGCCCACCTTTTCCCAAGATTTTTGCCTTTCGCATAACACTGCTGCGAGAAACGCTTTTTGAACGTCCATGTTTTAAAATGACAGGTCGCTGAGAAAATCCTTAATCCATATACTGACAAGGAACATTGCAGATAGTTCTCATGCTTTTTTTTTTTCCAATTCTGCCTTCACAGGCCAGCTTCAGTTTATCATTAATCGAACGAAAACGAATACTTTGCAGTTATTTGGCATAAAAATCCCTTGTTTATATTATAAGTTTTCAGTCAAAGGCAGCTGAATCCATATATTAAAAAATTTATTTAACATCACTTGGCAAAGTGCCTCATTTCCATAACATGAAAAGCGGACATTTCAACGTTTTCAAGGATGGTAAAATAAAGGAGAGTTATGTTAAAACATTGAGTAAATAAGCAAAACAATCTAGTAATGAATCACGTGTGACTTTCAGCATAAACGTCAGCATATAAATTCTAGATTGGTGTTTATCTATCCTTAAATTCGATTGAGTATACAAACCCTCTACGTTTAGTTGACTGTAATCGTCAATGAGAGCCGTGGTTTTCCCGCACACGAGTCTTTACTTATATACATATATGTATTTTTTGCTTAATTTCCGGCCAGTCCAAGCTTACTTGCACGCTGACCAAAGGGGTAAGACGATCTGGATACCAGGGTTCGTTTATTCGCATTTTTTACTGACCCTGTCTAGAGTTGTCCGCAAGTCCACAAACTTCTACAAAGGAGAACCTCATGGCAAAAGTACGATCATACAGGTGTTTAATACTGTAGTCCTCAGACAAAAAGCCGTTGGCCTTATTGAATGAAGCAATTACCCAAATCAGTCAGCGCCTACACTACAGTATATCGTAGTGTTTGGAGAAGGACCCCAGAACAAGCGCAAAATACAGTAAAGTAACTTCTGTACCTCTGGTACGGGTACCTCTCTACCGCTATATTTCTTGTATGCGACAACAGACAGCGCATATTCATCGAAAGCTAACCGCTTACAATTATGATATATACAACACCTCAAGACCAAAGGAGAGATTCATCATTTAAGGAAGTTCGGAGACCAATCAATCCAAATTAAGACCTTACTATGCCTTTCGGTAACATGTGGACTCTGGACTTTAAAATCCAATAAAAGTACATTGTCGCCAATCGTACTCACGGCGCCAGTTAACGGATTTTGTTAGAAGACAGAAAACGACGAATTGCATCTACACAGAAAGTGACAAAGTGGGCAGAGCGATCATGTGGTCATTTGACCGTTGATTGAACTGTTTTGAAATGCATTTATATGCACGTAAAAAGAATTTCTGCAAATTGTCCTTGGCTAACAGAAGTGCCATTTCCTGTTTCATCTTCTGCAATGAATCGAAACGTCACATTTCCACAGTCCACTTGCTCCTTCCCGGATGTACCATAGGGAGATTTCGGCCCCTGGATTAAGGCTTCTAAAACGTACGTGACATCAGGTTCCAGGGGTAAGGAATTTTCCAAAATAATGTCAAAGCCGTAATATCCATCTTTTTCAGTCAGTTCTGTTTTATAAGTGTCCTCCACGACAGTAACACCACACAATTTCAACTTGACGAAATATTTCTCTCCTGCAGAGCCAAACAGGCGTACCCCTCTTAGACGCACAGGCACACTAACCGTGAAGGAGATGGCATCGGCCGAACCTCGATTGTAAAGCCAATAACTGGCTGACCCCGAAAATCTTTTACAACGTTGGACATTTCTGCGATCGATACCTCTCGCGACACAAGAAAATCGCCCAGGGTTTCTTCCCAAATTAAAGTACATGAACAATTCAACGACCTCACTTTCTGTGAGGATTTGAGTATCCGGGACGTGTTCAGAGAATTCTCTTTGCGACATTAATGGAAAACGTATTTGATCCAAAATCTTGTCACCAATGACCAACCGTTTTTCCTTCCCATTGTTGGCCAGTCCTTGCTTCCTACAGATCTCTTCGGCCCAACAGTTGATGGCTTGGAAGATTTTGATTTCATTAACATGCAGGGAATCCCTTCCCAACACGGAAGCTAACAAGTCCCCATTCTCCAGTAGAGAAGATGAAGCGGCCTCCAAAGACTTCTCCGTATTTGAATCGACAGTTTTCCAACATACATCAATCAAATGAGTTTCTCCTTGTTTATCCAAAAGAGGTAATATATCCAGAGCATTTGCAGCGCAAATATTTGCCTCCAGGAAACTTCTACACGTTGCCGTCAACGAAGGAATAATGTACTTCTTTGCCAAGTAAAGCACTTGCAGCACGCAACTTCCGGTTAACTTGACCTCGTCGCAATAAATGTAGCGCAAGAACTCCAGAAATCCTTCCGAATCACAGTCGGGGAGTTCAATGACATCTTTACTCTCTGGCATTTTCCCATAAAACATTGTAAAGAACACAGGACTGCTCACTGCCAAAACAAACTTATGACAAGGAACTTTTCGTTTGGGTCGCTTGCCGCCCCTGGCGTCGGCCATAAGAAAATTCACATCCGCCATAAGCTCATTTTTGTACAAGTGCTTGATCCGTTCGCTGACAGATGTCTTCACAAGCTGCCATTCGAAAATATCGGCAGTACTCGCTTTGGCCATTGAAGAGAAAATCACTTTTAATGTACCCAAACTAATTGCAATCAGAACAAGCAATAGCGTGGGAAGCTAAATCACCAACCGAAACCGGAAGTGTTAAAACGCGGGCAACTGGAACGAGTGCAGAAAAGTCAGCGGATAAACCATTCAGAGGTAGTTACATCATATAAAATAATAACCTAGTCTGGATAGTTTTCTTTGGCTGCCGCTTTTGGCGTTTTAGCTTCATTTTTTGCCATGGAAAAATCGTTAGATTCTCATTTGGACGATATGTAAGCACAGATAGGCTCTCTTTTCCTTCAGGGCAGCAAAATCTTTTCTAAACATCTGATATTTTTCATTGTTTTTTCACTGTTTAGCATGTCGGCACATGGCGTTATTGGAGTACTGTGCAGCGATCACCAAGGTTTGGCTCTGGCAGGTCAGTGGATTTCTGTGAAAATTACTAAGCAAAAAGTGAAGTGGTGCGTTAAGTGATATTAATTTGCCCTTCTTGGTGTATCAGAAGCTAAGCAGAGTTAAGGCCCTCGAGCAGTCATCCTTTGGTCATGTGACTGGCTACCGTGAAAATCAAATGGTTTTTTAAGGCAATGGACCAGCGATGGTTAAGAAATTTGTAATTATCGTCAATTATCAATTTTTAAAATAAATTGTCATTTCAATCAATGGCCCATTTTTTCAGCCTCTCTTTCAAGGCAAGGCCAAGTGCAATTCAAAGTGGACAGACTGTAAATAAATGTTGCTTCTAAAAATATCAAAAATCCGTAACTGTTCATCAGTAGGATGCGCAAAATGTGTGCAATACTGCAATTGGTTTCGGCTCCATTAAATTAAAACTAAAAAAAAAAAATTAAACTAAAAGCGCTTAACCCAACGTTACTGTAAGAACTTAGTCATCAAGTTAGTGTTTGCCCCATACAATATTAAGAGCTTATTTAGTGCCAAAGATGCCATTGCCAATTTATCACTATCCCGTGTTTCCTACAAATTTTCTTGCACAGGCTGTAGTGCTTGTTATGTCGGCGAGACAAACCGACATCTTGCTGCACGTGTTTGTGAACATTTAACATCCGATAAGAACTCACACATCTTTCAGCACGTTTATGGGTCAGAAAAATGTGGAGATGTGTACTCAGAGAATTGCTTTTCAATCCTTGACACCACCTCCACGCCTTTTCAACTGAAAATCAAGGAGGCCTTACACATAGGTTGGGAAAACCCCTCTCTAAACAAGCAAGTGAATCATCTTAATTTAACACTTTCATTTTAATTTTTTCATGTTATATACCGATTGTTCTTCTTTCATTGTAATTTCTAGTGCCCCATATTCATGTTGTTATTTAGTATTCATACTTTCTATTCAGCTATCTTTTATATCACACCGACTAGCGGTTCATTTGTATTCGCAACTGATGATGGATGTTGGTCATCTGAAAGTTAAAACTGTGGGTTTCTACTTGAAAATTTAAAACTAAAAAAAATTAAAACTAAATTAAAACTTTTTCCATTAAAACTGAGCAAAAGATTTGCATTGGTAATTATTTTTATCTGACACACTGCAAAAAGCATAACAAAATTGCAGAATTCCTATTACTTCCTTTACCCTGCTTTGCACAACTGCCCCTCTGCTTCTCTACAAGTAGAATCATTTCACTTAGTAAGCAAACAGAGTGCACCAAGGTAAGTTAAGGTTCGCACAGCAACCAGGTGGACAATCAGACATAGTTTGATACTACTCTGGTTTGAAGATTTAATGGAGGTAACTTGTGTATAAGTTACAATTCATGACCCAACGTTTCCACACTCCTGCCTAGTGCCTTCATCAGGGGTGATCTAATGCCACAACAAGAGTCCTTTTATATGCTCACTAATTAATGTCCTTTTCTTTTAATGAGGTGTAAGTAGGTAAAAGGCCACCATCATCACAGTTCAAAGGAGCATGGGCAGAGTTGATGTGCCACACTTCCAAACAAAGGCAGTGATGGTACTTCTGGTTTGTCCTGACAATTTTAGAGCACAATGAAAGCTTGTTCATACTTTGTTTCTGTAACAGCTAAAGGGACAGCAAATTCCATGTACTCTGGACATGTTTGCTCTCTGGTTGAAAATGCAAAGAAGTTATATCCTGACAAAGACCCACACCCTGTTATCTGTTTGGAGTCAGATGCTTGGTAAGTGGTTTGTCTTTATTTACATCAACTCACATGTGTGGCCCACGTTGCCAGAGCTTATGCAGTTGCAAAATCCATCTCCTGTAATTTTTGTCATATCCTAGTGATTATGTATTCGTTGTGCAACATGGCTTACATCTGTTGTTGCTTTTATTGACTCAGGTCCAGGTATGCATTTCTCAAAACTCCAAAACGCAAGGGCAGCCAAATCGGCGATTTTTTAGCCAAAATCGGCCCAAAAAGCTTCTTGTAAAACTGCAATCTGGCTATCTGAGAAGGGTGGTAAAGGGGGGATCTAGATCACGTTTCACGGAAAATAAAACGGTCCTTACATAATTCACGAAAGCGAAGACATAATGGAAATAAAAGTTCATAGCGAATTAAACATTTCTCATTTCACGGAAAATAATTTTGCAAAATCACGCCTCACGGCTGCTACGGAAATTACAATTCATGAGGAAAAAATCAGCCATGTCACATTTCACGGGTGGGAAAAAAGTCGATCATGAGTCACGAAAATACCCTTTACCACCCTCTTCTTACCCTATGTGTATACCAGATTGCCACAGGGAATTTCAAATCAAACTCAAGTAGCTTTTAGGCAGGATCGCCTCAATGGTTTCATTTCATCTAAATAGCCTGAAACCGGAGCACATAACCCGGAGCGTACAATATATTTGTGTCACGGCGTTTCCACAGACCGAGCTATTTTTAGATTGATTTTTCCGCGAATCCAGTCTCCCACAGGAGCCTTGCTAGCCAATCATAAGCCGTACAGAATTAATTTCTTGGACGTGTGCGGACTGGAACTGAACTTTTATCGGAAAAAAACCCGTTTAAAATAGGTTTGTCAGTAAAAATGCCGTGACATACATGTAGGAACCAGTTTTGTGGGTTCCTGCTTACAAATATATCTACTGTCACTGAGACATGCCTATCTACATTCTCTTTCAGTAACCTGCTTGTCAAATCAGAAGGAAATGTCACAGTTGCCATACACAAAGTCCCATCGTGATGAATAGTCTTTATTAGTTATACATGCAATTATAGTTGTATGTAAATGAATAGTTAACAATTTTGATTCAAATATATAAAACATCTTAATTTCTGTAAAGCTCTACAGCGAGCTTTTATTCACTGAATCCATAAGCCTTCTTTACTCGAACCTTTACAATGTTTTGAATCACTTGTAGTAAAACCTTGCAAATCCAGTGTAATTGCCTTAGCCAATCACAATAGACACAGACAATTAAATGAACCAATCAGAGGTCAACGCAAATCCATGATGCCTGTGCCAAGTGCGGGAGAGCGAGCGCAGGAGAGCGAGCGCGGGAGAGCGAGTGCGGAAGAGCGAGCGCGTGTGAGCGGGTCACGATGAGTTTTGGTTTTCTGTCTAATTGGTTGAAGAAAATAACGCGAAATTTTTGGGTCAATCAGTCAGAGTTCGTGCAAAACGCGAAATTGATAGCCGGTCACTCAACTCGGAACTGCTTCACTGCGTGGCAGACTGCTCATTTAATTGCACTCTCTGTGAGTTGCCTCGAGCGGTAGAAATGTGAGCCAAACATTTTATTGTTCGTGTCAAATAATCGGTGCGATTTTTACTGCTCAGAGATGACTTTATTTAAAAATGGCAGTTTCAAGGTAAGGTTCAACAAAGATGGGTTCTACCAACTCTCCCCACCACTAAACTACCGACAGTGTCATAATTTGGTCGAGGGAATCCAAACTGACAGGGTTGGGGAAGAAAAAAGGGGGGGGGGTGGAGGCCACAAAATGCACAGGTAAAAAGAAAGAGAAAGGAATTTAGCACCTCCCACGTTCGACACCGGCCTATTCCAGCACGTTCAAGTGTGGACTCGGATGGAAAATTCTGTATTGCAAATACCAATGACATTTAGGTGCTGTAGAGGAAACATACTTTCGGAGGTCAAAAAAAGCCACGAAGTAAAGTGGTTGGACGAACTCGTGAAACATCCAATCTTGACTTGGACTGTTCATTCCGCCAGTGTAAACAAACATCTTGTGTAAAACCGTAAACAAGCAGGGCGGCTTCGTAGATATGTTCAGACTATACTATTCAGCGTTCAAAATCGAGAGAGACATTACACTTCCAATCCTACAAGCCAAAATTATTACAAGACACTTTCCAGACCAAAGCTCAATCCATGGAGGTAAAAACTGATGTTACGTGAGATTCATACCTTGTTTTCATGTAGGCTGTAATTTTAATGATGTTACGCAGAAATTGCTTCAACATTTATTTATGCTTTCTTTTAATCCCTAGTAAGTTCTTGCAAAGCGAATGTTTTAATGAAATAACAAACTACATGCAACGATTGTTTTTGTGGAGTTTTATTCTAAATCACTGATTTTGAACTTTGAGCCGACCCTACAAGTGATCATCTAACAACTTGCGAAGGAACGAACAAAAGCGCGACAGAAGAAAAATACTGCTTTAACCTTGAAAACTATTACTCCAGCAAGTACTTTTTTCCCCTCGACTTTCTGCGTTTCTGTCATTCTCCCGAACATTTCCAAGTCAACCATGCAATATCGCAAATCCAGAACGTTCTTTCGATGTCACGAAATCCTCTAGTAATCATGTCGTTACAAAAACTTTCCTCCGAACAACAATAAATGATCACGTGACCACCCGAGAGGAAGAGAGGGAGAGAGGGAGAGAGGAAGAGAGAGAGAGAGAGGGAGAGACGGGGAGAGGGCGAGAGGGGGAAAGAATGTAAAATTCAATGAAAACGCGGTCTAATCGCCTTATAATGCACTTTTCCCAATTGCCTCAGGCCTCTAGAACGATTTCAAATCAAAAGTGCATCGTTCCACCCTTTAGAACAAAAGTTCCGGCCATAAACGAAAAGCCTGTCAAATCGACCATTAGGGGGACCCTTAGCATTTTGGCCAAAATCGGCCAAAAACATGACCAAACTTCAAGAGCGTAAAATTCAATTAAGTCGAGGTCTAATCGCCCCAAAATGAACTTTTGCCAATTGCTTAAGGCCTCTAGAACCATTTGAGATCAAAAGCGCATCGTTCCACCCTTTAGAACAAAAGTTCTGGCCATAAACGCAAGGCCAGTCAAATCGACCATTTTCGGCCATTTTGCAAAGGGGGGACCCTTAGCATTTTCGACAAAATCGACCATAAACATGACAAAAATTCAAGAGCGTGACATTCAATGAAAACGAGGTCTAATCGCGCTAAAATGCACTTTTGCCAATTGCTTAAGGTCTCTACAACAATTTGAGATCAAAAGCGCATCGTTGCAGCCATTAGGAGAAAAGTTCTGGCCATAAACGCAAGGGCAGCCAAATCGGCGATTTTTTGGCCAAAATCGTCCAAAATCATGACCTAAATTCAAGAGTGTGTAATTCAATGAAAACGAGGTCTAATCGCCCTAAAATGCACTTTTTTCAATTGCTTAAGGCCTCTAGAAAAATTTGACATAAAAAGCGCATCGTTGCAGCCATTAGGAGAAAAGTTCTGGCCATAAACGCAAGGGCAGCCAAATCGGCGATTTTTTGGCCAAAATCGGCCAAAATCATGATCTAAATTCAAGAGTGCGTAATTCAATGAAAACGAGGTCTAATCGCCCTAAAATGATCCTTTTTCAATTGCTTAAGGCCTCTAGAACAATTTGAGATCAAAAGCGCATCGTTGCAGCCATTAGGAGAAAAGTTCTGGCCATAAACGCAAGGGCAGCCAAATCGGCGATTTTTGACCAAAATGCAAAGGGGAACCCTTTGCATTTTGGCCAAAGTCGGCCAAAATCATGACCTAACTTCAGGAGTGTGTAATTCAATGAAAACGAGGTCTAATCGCCTTAAAATGCACTTTTTTCAATTGCTTAAGGCCTCTAGAACAATTTGAGATCAAAAGCGCATCGTTGCAGCCATTAGGAGAAAAGTTCTGGCCATAAACGCAAGGGCAGCCAAATCTGCGATTTTTGGCCAAAATGCAAAAGGGGGACCCTTTGCATTTTG
This sequence comes from Astreopora myriophthalma, assembly GCA_014634185.1. Lineage (NCBI taxonomy): Eukaryota > Metazoa > Cnidaria > Anthozoa > Scleractinia > Acroporidae > Astreopora > Astreopora myriophthalma. The sequence continues at coordinate 1,553,775 of BLFK01000926.1, forward strand.
GCCAAAATCGGCCAAAATCATGACCTAACTTCAAGAGTGTGTAATTCAATGAAAACGAGGTCTAATCGCCCTAAAATGCACTTTTTTCAATTGCTTAAGGCCTCTAGAACAATTTGAGGTCAAAAGCGCATTATTAGGAGAAAAACAAAATATGTCTGAAAAAGGGACAGCGTTTTAAAGTTTGACCGGAAACGCGTGGTTCCTTTTGCTGTTTTGTCATGCTTAGCAAATGCACATGCGCCAACTCCGTGTATTACAAATTAGAACCAAAAAATTTCCTTACCATATGGAAGACATCACAACTATAGTCGCAAATATATATCGCTCCAAATCATAGTATAAAGCAGAAGGAGCTGAGCTGCGAGTACGTAAGGGATCTGTCACGTATGGTCTAGGGGCCGACATTTCTCTCCCTCACTGCCTATCGGGGATAGGTATCAGAAAGTGGCAAGTAAAAGCGATCCGCGGGCCGAAATCTCGGGGAGACTCGTGATGGTACGTCGCTCAGGCTTAAATGTCCAGAGGTACCGCTACCGCTTCTGCATGTTTTTCTTTAGGTATTTAGTATGCGCATGCGCAACTGCCCTTGTCTACCAATAAGCCACGTGGGAGTAAATTAATATGTGCCTTCAAATCAAGATTACTTCCAGTCCGTGATAGGTCTATTGTTGGAAAGAAGAAAGAGCAGAAGAATAAGTCGTAATGAGGGTCTCTCCGTTGGGAGGGCCACAAGTAATTAATATTCCAGTTAGCAGTGATAGTTTTTGACAACATAACAAGTTCGCATTTTGTTTCTGTTCGTTCGTTCGTCGTATCATTATGTAACCCCGTTAGTTGGTTGATGACAAAGAATTGGCTATTGCAGTTCTTTGTTTCCTGCTGAAGAGGGACGATTTGAACCAATTAACAGCCACGACCGCTGCAAGTTTAGACAATAAAAGATTGTAATGTACGGCGTCGAACGGGGGACGGCTATTCATAGAGTTATTTTTATGGAGTTACTTTTATAGAGTTAGAGTTAAGCCTCCAAAATCCTGAATTCATGATTTTGGAAGGGTTAGCTTAAAGTTTAGTGATTAGATCTAAACCATGATTTAAGAGTCAAGGCGGTTCATTTAATTTTGGCTTTCCAGA
>BLFK01000926.1:1556073-1558573 GCA_014634185.1 Astreopora myriophthalma
ACTTTTTCCATTAAAACTGAGCAAAAGATTTGCATTGGTAATTATTTTTATCGGACACACTGCAAAAAGCATAACAAAATTGCAGAATTCCTATTACTTCCTTTACCCCGCTTTGCACAACTGCCCCTCTGCTTCTCTACAAGTAGAATCATTTCACTTAGTAAGCAAACAGAGTGCACCAAGGTAAGTTAAGGTTCGCACAGCAACCAGGTGGACAATCAGACATAGTTTGATACTACTCTGGTTTGAAGATTTAATGGAGGTAACTTGAAAAGTTACAATTCATGACCCAAGGTTTCCACACTCCTGCCTAGTGCCTTCATCAGGGGTGATCTAATGCCACAACAAGAGTCCTTTTATATGCTCACTAATTAACGTCCTTTTCTTTTAATGAGGTGTAAGTAGGTAAAAGGCCACCATCATCACAGTTCAAAGGAGCATGGGCAGAGTTGATGTGCCACACTTCCAAACAAAGGCAGTGATGGTATTTCTGGTTTGTCCTGACAATTTTAGAGCACAATGAAAGCTTGTTCATACTTTGTTTCTGTACTTTGTTTCTGCAGCTAAAGGCACAGCAAATTCCATGTACTCTGGACATGTTTGCTCTCTGGTTGAAAATGCAAAGAAGTTATATCCTGACAAAGACCCACACCCTGTTATCTGTTTGGAGTCAGATGCTTGGTAAGTGGTTTGTCTTTATTTACATCAACTCACATGTGTGGCCCACGTTGCCAGAGCTTATGCAGTTGCGAAATCCATCTCCTGTAATTTTTGTCATATCCTAGTGATTATGTATTCGTTGTGCAACATGGCTTACATCTGTTGTTGCTTTTATTGACTCAGGTCCAGGTATGCATTTCTCAAAACTCCAAAAACATTTTCAGGCCCAAAAAGCTTCTTGTAAAACTGCAATCTGGCTATCTGAGAAGGGTGGTAAATGGGGGATCTAGATCACGTTTCACGGAAAATAAAACGGTCCTTACATAATTCACGAAAGCGAAGACATAATGGAAATAAAAGTTCATAGCGAATTAAACATTTCTCATTTCACGGAAAATAATTTTGCAAAATCATGCCTCATGGCTGCTACGGAAATTACAATTCATGAGGAAAAAATCAGCCATGTCACATTTCACGGGTGGGAAAAAAGTCGATCACGAGTCACAAAAATACCCTTTACCACCCTCTTCGTACCCTTTGTGTATACCAGATTGCCACAGGGAATTTCAAATCAAACTCAAGTAGCTTTTAGGCAGGATCGCCTCAATGGTTTCATTTCATCTAAATAGCCTGCAATCGGAGCACATAACCCGGAGCGTACAATATATTTGTGTCATGGCGTTTTCACAGACCGAGCTATTTTTATTTTCCTGCAAATCCAGTCTCCCACAGGAGCCTTGCTAGGCAATCATAAGCCGTACAGAATTAATTGTTTGGACGTGTGCGGACTGGAACTGAACTTTTGTTGGAAAAAACCCGTTTAAAATAGGTTTGTCAGTAAAAATGCCGTGACATACATTTAGCAACCAGTTTTGTGGGCTCCTGCTTACAAATGTACCTACTGTCACTGAGACATGCCTATCTGCATTCTCTTTCAGTAACCTGCTTGTCAAATCAGAAGGAAATGTCACAGTTGCCATACACAAAGTCCCATCGTGATGAATAGTCTTTATTAGTTATGCATGCAATTAAAGCTGTATGTAAATGAATAGTTACCAATTTTGATTCAAATATATAAAACATCTTAATTTCTGTAAAGCTCTACAGCGAGCTTTTATTCACTGAATCCATAAGCCTTCTTTACTCGAACCTTTACAATGTTTTCAATCTCTTGTAGTAAAACCTTGCAAATCCAGTGTAATTGCCTTAGCCAATCTCAATAGACACAGGCGATCAAATGAACCAATCAGAGGTCAACGCAAATCCATGCAGCCGGCGCCAAGCGCGGGAGAGCGAGCGCGGGAGAGCGGGTCACGATCAGTTTTGGTTTTCTGTCTAATTGGTTGAAGAAAATAACGCGAAATTTTTGGGTCAATCAGTCAGAGTTCGTGCAAAACGCGAAATTGATAGCCGGTCACTCAACTCGGAACTGCTTCACTGCGTGGCAGACTTCTCATTTAATTGCACTCTCTGTGAGTTGCCTCGAGCGGTAGAAATGTGAGCCAAACATTTTATTGTTCGTGTCAAATAATCGGTGCGATTTTTACTGCTCTGAGATGACTTTATTTAAAAATGGCAGTTTCAAGGTAAGGTTCAACAAAGATGGGTTCTACCAACTCTCCACACCACTAAACTACCGACAGTGTCATAATTTGGTCGAGGGAATCCAAACTGACAGGGTTGGGGAAGAAAAGGGAGGGGGGGCGGGGGGCTACTAAATGCACAGGTAAAAAAAGAAAAGAAAGGAATGCACCTCCCACGTTCGACACCGGCCTATTCCAGCACGTTCAAGTGTGGACTCGGATGGAAAATTCTGTATTACAAACACCAATGACATTTA
>BLFK01000926.1:1563573-1588573 GCA_014634185.1 Astreopora myriophthalma
CATTTTGCAAAGGGGGGACCCTTAGCATTTAGCCCGATATCTGCCAAAAACATGACCAAAATTCAAGAGTGTGAAATTCGATGAAAGCGAGGTCTAATCGCCCTATAATGCACTTTTCGCAATTGCTTAAGGCCTCTAGAACAATTTGAGATAAAAAGCGCATCGTTCGACCCGTTAGAAAAAAAGTTCTGGCCATATACGCAAGGGCAGTCAAATCGACGATTTTCGGCCATTTTGCAAAGGGGGGACCCTTAGCATTTAGCCCGATATCTGCCAAAAACATGACCAAAATTCAAGAGTGTGACATTGAATGAAAACGAGGTCTAATCGCCCTATAATGCACTTTTCCCAATTGCTTAAGGCCTCTAGAACAATTTGAGATAAAAGACGCATCGTTCGACCCGTTAGAAGAAAAGTTCTGGCCATAAACCCAAGGGCAGTCAAATCGAGGATTTTCGACCATTTTGCAAAGGGGGGACCCTTAGCATTTAGCCCGAAATCGCCCAAAAACATGACCAAACTTCAAGAGTGTGACATTGAATGAAAACGAGGTCTAATCGCCCTATAATGCACTTTTCCCAATTGCTTAAGGCCTCTAGAACAATTTGAGATAAAAGGCGCATCGTTCGACCCGTTAGAAAAAAAGTTCTGGCCATAAATGCAAGGGCAGTCAAATCGACGATTTTCGGCCATTTCGCAAAGGGGGGACCCTTAGCATTTAGCCCGAAATCGGCGAAAAACATGACCAAACTTCAAGAGTGTGACATTCAATCAAAACGAGGTCTAATCGCCCTATAATGCACTTTTCCCAATTGCTTAAGGCCTCTAGAACAATTTGAGATAAAAAGCGCATCGTTCGCCGACCCGTTAGAAGAAAAGTTCTGGCCAGAAATGCAAGGGCAGCAAAATCTTTCCTAAATTTCCGATATTTTTCGTTCTTTTTTCGCTCTTAAGCATGTCGGCACATCGGAGTTCTGTGTAGCGATCATCAAGGTTTGGCTCTGGCAGGTCAGTGTATTTCTGTAAACAATACTAAGCTAAACGGTGAAGTGATACGTTAACTGATACTAATTTGTCTTTCTTGGTGTATCTACGGTCTTTGTGGTAATTAAGCCGTAAGTTTTGATTAGGCACTCGAGCAGTCATCCTTTGGTCATGTGACTGGCTACCCTGAAAATCAAATGGTTTTTCGAGGCAATGGACAAGCGATGCTCAGCAAATTTGTAATTATCGTCAACTATCAACTTTTAAGGTCAATTATCAGAAGCAATCAATCAAGCGACTTCAGCAGCCTCTCTTTCAAGGCGAGACCAACTACAAAATTGAGCAAAACTTTTGCGATGGTAATTATTTTTATCGTGACACACCTCGCAAAACGTAACAAACTTACAGAATTCCTACAAGGAATGCTACAAGTATTGCAAGAGTGACGGCACATTGCTACCTCACCCTGCTTCACACAATGTTGCCCTGAAATTCCTCCACTGCCCCTCTACGAATAGAATGATTTCACTTAGTAAGCAAACAGAGTACCACAAGGTAAGGTGAGATTCACAAATGCTACTCTGGTTTGAAGATTTAAAAAGTTACAATTCACAACCCAACATTTCGACGCTCCTGCTTAGTGTCTTCCTCAAGGGTAATCTGACACTGCAACAGGAGTCCTGTTATATGCTCACTAATTAGCATCCTTTTCTTTTAACAAGGTGTAAACTAGGTGTCAGGTAAAAGGCTACCATCATCACAGTTCAAAGGAGCGTGGGCAGATTTGATGTGCCACACTTCTAAACAAAGGCATTGATGGTACCGCCAGTTTGTCCTGACAATTTTAGAGCACAATGAAAGCTTGTTCATACTTTGTTCCTCTAACAGCTAAAGGCACAGCAAATTCCATGTACTCTGGACATGTTTGCTCTCTGGTTGAAAATGCAAAGAAGTTATATCCTGACAAAGACCCACACCCTGTTATCTGTTTGGAGTCAGATGCTTGGTAAGCGATTTGTCTTTATTTACATCTACTAACATGTGTGGCCCACATTGCCAGACATTATACAGTTAGAGAATCCATCCCCTGTAATTTTTGTGATATCTTAGAATTAAACTCAAGTAGCTTTTAGGCAAAATGGCCTCGGTGGCTTCATTTCAGCTAAATAGCCTACAAATGTACCTACTGTCACTGATATATGTCTATTTCCATTCTCTTTCAGTAACCTGCTTGTCAAATCAGAAGGAAATATCACAGTTGCCATACACAAAGTCCCATCGTGAAAAATGGTCTTTATTAATTATGCATGTTATTAAAGCTGTACATAAACGAAGTTACAGTTTTGATTAAAATGTGTAAAACATCTTTCTGTAAAGCTCTACAGCAAACTTTTGTTCACTCAAGCCCTCAAGCAATAAACCTTCACTTCAACCTTACTTAATTGCTTGTAGTGAAACCATGCAATGTAATTACTTATGCCAATCACAATAGACACAGACAATCAAATAAAGAAATCAAGGTTACTAAATGCAGAGGTTGAAAATGGGGAATTAAGCCCCTCCCACGTTCAGCACCAACTGATGACATTTAGGTGCTGTAGAGGAACCATACTTTCAGAGGTAAAAAAAAGCCACAAAGCAAAGTGGTTGGACGAACTCGTGAAACATCATCATTATTAAACTATAAAAAAGCAGGACAACGAAGTAAGATATTTTCAGACCATATTATTCAGAGCTCAAAATCTAGAGAGACTTAACACTTCCTACAAGACACTTTCCAGACCAAAGCTGAATCCATGGGGAGTAAACAATTTGTTGTCACGTTATAGATTCGTACTTTGTTTTCTACACACCTACATGTAGGCTGTAATTTGAATGATCATTGTTACGCAGAAATTTCTTTGAATCCTTAGTTCTCGCAAAGCGAATGCCGCGCCGGAAAGAGCTTGACCAAAAGTAGCGGAAGTGAAGCGAACGGTAGTTTGAGTGACGTCGGCGAAAAAACTGGTTTAATCACAGGGATGTGTAAGCGGGGCAGGGCGAAGGAGAAAAACTGTTGAAAACGTTTTCTTTATCGTGAATTCAGTCTGAGAACCTTTTTCGCAAAATCACGGCGCCACGAATATTTGGAGTTAAAGGTCAATTGTCCTTTCAATCATTTGGGGAAAGCTATGGCTCGCCGCACGATCTTTGGAAATTCATACGTTGCACAAGTAAAATCAGTCGTCATGCTGTTTTTTTTTGCTTAGTTAACCGCCTGATTAGAATTGTTTTAGGGAGGCAGTGATAATGTTAAGAGTTAAGGTTACTTCATCAAAAAGATATCTAGGATAAAGGAAAGCATTCTGTAGTAGCTGTGGAACAAAAGATAAGACAAAATCTAATATCCACTATACATTCATTCACTGGTAAACTGTGGAATTTCCTAAACTTTCTCTGGGGCACCCAAAGAAACGCTTCGGTTAAACATCAGTTCGGGAGAGTCAAAGCGTCTATGATTTTCGGATTCTATGTTAGCTGTAGATTTCTTAACTGAAACATCACTTAAAAGATTCGCAATCGGGGGAAAATAGTCCCTTAAAGTTTTCCGAAGGGTTATCAATGTGTTTGCAATTTTGGCACTCGAAAAGGTCAGCTCGCATTTTCGGGAAGCAAATAGTTCACTGGGAAGTCCGTGGAATGTAATTTTCAGCTTGAAATTTCTGAAAGGAAGATTTTACTCTCTACATTTTCGGGCACTTAAATTTTCAGCTATTTGTGGATTCCATTTTGATGTGATTCTGATTTCTTGGTTGGGTGCCCCTGCTTATTCACCATCTTTAAGAGCAAACATTTCTTCGAGAACAGGAAGTATATTGTTGGTGGTGCATTCGCTGTCGCTCATGGTGTGCAGATGCTTGGTATGTATCACCTCATCTTCCTGCCATGACTTTACTCCCAGAACTCGCCGCGATGTCAAACCTTCGAACGCTGTCATGGTTCGACTGTGTGTCTTTGATACCAAGCAACGGATAACATTTCTGCAGGCCTCGCATCTTCGAAGACGAGCGTTCAGGCTCCCCTCGGATTTGCCGCTCCTGTGATGGACAGGACACCAAGGCATATCTTTGTCTACCACACTGCACAGCCATGTGGCATACGCCAGAAGCCATTCAACTTGGGGCTTAAGATCTGTGACAACTTTTTCCAATTTCCTCATTCTTGGGAGCAGAATTTTCCGCATCCCATGACCATCAAGCTCTTCAAATTCATCGTAGCTCTCAAGGTTTTGCAAGGACATTTTGGCCAACAGATCATGGCAATCTTCTGCCACCGAATTCATCTTGTATTTTTGGGCAAGAAGAAGTATCGTCATAGCATTCGACTTAGTTTTCCGTTCTATCTTGAGAAAATTGCTGCAAAGATCCATAACACTAGTTATTTGATACTCATCAGCCAGCTTCAAAATGTATTCCACGTTTTTCACTGAAAAAAGAAAGTCAATATATGTCTATTACGGATCTCGTATTTCATAGACGGGGTTCGACGAAGCCATCACTAGAGGACAATTCTGATAGGACAGACTATTAACGATCGGTGCGTAGAGGGCTCGGATGTTTGCGCCACCAGGTAATTTTGAAAAACTGATATTTTGACCTATGACAAAGTTATCCCCACTCTTGCCCCAAGAAAACTCTCAAACGAATTAGCGGTGAATGAGGGACGATTTTTATGCGAGAGAATTTCCTCAGCTCATCAGGAGTACGTGTTTTCTGCCATGAGTCTCAAAAGGGACGCGGTCGTGAGGCGATGATCGGTCACTTTGTGTGCAAAAGCAATTCAAATCATTATAGACAAATCCGCAGCTGCAAAAGCTTCAAATCATTACATGTATTCTCTATTGCTGGTTACATACTTGAGATCTCTCCTCTCAGCTGTGGATACAGCAGTGTAAGAAGATCTAAGACTGCTACGGGATCCTTCTCCGGTAGCGTAATTTCTTCACTTCTCGCCTCTTTGAAGCCGGATTTGAGCATGCCCTTGAAAACTGGGGAGTTCAAAATTAACACTAGTCGATGAACGTGGAATCTTTGAAATCGTACCATCAGAACCAAATCGCTGTCTTCCCACGGCTCCGAAAAAGGGTTGTTCTTCAGAAGCCCTTTTTCGGAACAGCAGACAGCTGGTTGGGATTCTGCTTTCTGCTTGCAGGCCTGGTAATTTGCACGCCGTCTCGAAATGGAACCTATGGGAATGAGAAAAAAATGGGAAGAAAGGAGACAATACACCCAAACTTCCGATACTTCTCAAAATTATATACCAATGAAAAGTAACTGAACCCAATGAACTTTCCGGAGCAGACAGAGAGATCCATATATGTTCAAAAGTCTCGTTCGTTTATGCCGTCGGCTCTGAAATCTTGATGTGCACTCTGTGCAGACTGCGCAGAGTGCAGACGTGTGTGAGAGAGCTCCATAGTTATTTGTCTAATCTTAACACTAAACAACAATCGACAGTAGGAATGGTTAAAGAAACGGTCCAGTCTTTAAAAGAGAATGAAAAGCTAAAGAAAAGAGTTGAAGACGTCTTTGATGAGTTTTTTATGATGTTGATCTTTGATGATGTTTTCAAGGCGAAGCAAGCTGACGGCCATGTTGAAAGTACGAGTGAAGATGCCTAGCAAATGAAGTCTCTCGAATATCTTAGCAAGGAGTATGATGACTTAGCGAAATTTCGAAAGCAAGTTTGGGACAAACTGAACGCTATTGAGAAAACATTGAGCGGTTTATTGACCGAGGTTAATGAACTTTCATCGGCCATCGATCAGGCTCAGGAGTACAGTTACTCATATAATGTGAAGCTGGTTGGTGTTCCCGAGCTCAAACAACGTGAAAGTGCCTATCAAACATCAGAGCTCTGTTTAAAAATTTTTAGTGTCATTGGAGTGGACGTCAAGACTTATGATATTGACATAGCTCACCGAGTTACACCACGCCACGTTGCTGAAGGGCGACCTAAGCCGATAGTTTGTAAGTTTACCAGACGTCTTGCCCGTGAACAAGTCATGGCGCTTCGAAGGGAGGTAACTAAAATCATCCCTTCAAGCATCGGTCTCCGGGAGCAGGATTCTATGGAAAGTGCTGGTATTTTTGATCATCTTTCTCCGCGACTTCAGAACTTGTTGTCCGATGCAAGAAAACTGAAGGAGAGGTTTGGCTACGCATATTGTTGGGCTAAAAATTCCACTATTTGGCTGAGGGAAAATGAAGGTTCTCGGCCTATCGCGATTAAGACTGCAAGAGATTTAGAGAATCTCAAGTCTCGGCAAGGATTACCAGACCTAAGTAACCATTAATTCTTTAGACCAAGTTGTGAATAACAAAGCTCTCTTTCGAGAGCTTCCGTATGAGATCGACTAGCAATAGAGTTATTTCAGTAGAGTTATGACTTAGAGTTAGAGTCAACGACTGCCAAAATCCTGAATTCAAGAGTCCCAAAACCAGAATGAAACCTAACCTCTAAAAGTCAGTGTTTAGACCTAATGGTAATCACTAACCTTAGATCTAACCCTAAAAATCATGAATTTAGGGAGGGTCTTGTAAGTTTAACTCTAACTCTAGGCCATAACTCTATGAAAATAACTCTATGCCAAAATAATAGCAATCTTTCCCGTCTGTAAGGATAACAATGGGTGGAGTCTCCTTTGTTAAATGCAGTACAGAAAAAATCAAAGACAACCAACCACACTGGTCTCTTTAGGATCACTTATATGGAGTGTTGAATGAGAATAACAAGGGAATTGCCAGGTATATATTTTATTAATTTTATATTAGGCACTACTGAACAAAGGAACAGGCCATACCTTTCATATCCCAACAACAGTCTGTTGTCTCTTTTTGGACTTCCTCTCCTTGTCCCAATAAAAAAGTAAACAAACAGAAACAAAGCAAACAATATCTTTGTTAGCAATCTGGAAGATAACATAATAAGCGGTAATATAATCTCGAATCTAACCGACCACTTCTCGCAATTCTGTTTTCTCAATTCTCCTCAAAAGCTCTATGATCATCTAAGTAAGAAAAGGCTAGTCCGTGACTACTCTAATTATTCAGAGACGATTTGTCTCGAATTGACTTGATTGGAATAGTCTCGAGAACATCTAACGTTAATAAATCTTTCTCTTCCTTTTATAATAAAGTGAACAACCTCCTTGATAAGCATGCTCCTTTAAAACCAATTTCAGTCCCCCACATTTCAAAGCGTAAGACTAAGAGATTAGCAAAACCTTGGATAACAAAGGGAATCAGGAGATCGATAAAAATAAAAAACAATCTTTCTTGCTCTGGTGAAACTGCCTCCTATAAGATCTACCGCAATAAAATTTCGATGCTTACGCGAATTAGTAAGAAAAGGTATTTCCACAAGTATTTTCAGGCAAATTTCAGTAATATTAAGAAAATATGGGAGGGCATCAACAGTCTTTTAGGTAGAGTAGACAAACCCCGTAAGGATATAACCGCTCTCAAATGCGGTCCTAAGACCAATCAAGTGTCACACAATCCTTCTGACTTTCCTGACATAATAAGTATTTTTCATCCATGGGATACAATTTGGCTTCTAATTCAATTCACAGAATATTTACCAAAGTTGAATTTTACTAGTTCATTCTTTTTCAACCCTGTCTCTCCCCCTGATATGGAACTTGAGATAATGAAAACTCCAATAAATAAAGTATACGGACTATATTCTTTTCCCACTCGCATTCTAAGATCGGCTAAACATATTATTAGCCAACCTTTATCCTTGCTTATAAACAAATCACTTGAAAACGGCGTATATCCTTCTAAACTTAAGCTTGCTAAAGTAATCCCAATATATAAAAGTGATGACGAATTAGATCCTTCTAATTATACACCTATATCATTGCTTTCTGTTTTTAACCGTATCTTTGAAAAAATGATGTATTACCGTCTTAAATCCTTTCTTGAGCAACACAATATCCTTCATGATTCACAATAAGGTTTTCGTGAAAAAAGATCCACTGAACATGCTCTTTTGGACATAATTAATCAAATTGAAACTAACATGGGTGGAGAATTGTACTACGAAAGGCCTTTAACACGGTAGATCACCGAATATTACTAAGTAAATTGCATCATTAAATGGAGTGCGAGGAATAACAAATGACTGGGTTTCTTCATATTTACTAGCTGGGTCGTCAGTAAACAACACAAATTGGTGCTAACAATACTTCTAAAAAGGAATCAATTTTGTCAGGAGTCCCTCAGGGGTCGGTACTGGGACCTCTGCTTTTTCTGATTTATATAAATGATATATCTAATAGTGCTGACCAACTGAAGTTCTATCTATTTGCTGATGATACTCATATGCTATATGCTGACAGAAATCTTAAGTCACTTGAAACCATGGTTAATACTGAGCTTTCTAACGTCTATGACTGGTTAACCGCCAATAAGCTATCCTTAAACATCAAGAAATCTAACTTTGTTATATTTCGACCTAGACAAAAGAGTTAACTTGAAAGTATTCGACTATCAAAGTAATACATATATTTCCTTGGAACGTAAAAATTATGTCAAATATCTGGGTGTGTTAAATAATTGATGAAACTCTCTCATGGAAATATCATATTTACCACTTAGCTTCAAAAATAAGTAAAACAATTGGCATAATTGCTAGATTGAAACATTTCGTACCCTTAGCTACTTTACATCACATACACCTCACTTATCCAGCCTTATCTATTGTATGGCATAGTCACGTGGGGCCGAGCCGCCAAGACTCATAGAAACAAAATCCTTATTCTTCAAAAACGTGCCCTCCACCTGATGTACTTTGGAGACTACAAATCTCACGCTGTACCCTACTTTCTTTTTCTCGTTTTCTTCCTCTCGATTTTCTGTACTTTAAATCAGTTGCTGTTCTGATGCATGACATATCTAACAACTTATCGCCTCCTAACATTGCTTGAAAAATTGAACATCACTCGAATTTCAGGCCAGAACTTAGAAGCCTCATTCCCTGGCTGGAATTACCAGTCTCTCGGCCGGCACCAGTGAAAATGCTCCTGAAAGGGTGCCAAAATAATAGCAATCTTTCCCGTCTGTAAGGATAACAATGGGTGGAGTCTCCTTTGTTAAATGCAGTACAGAACAAATCAAAGACAACCAACCACACTGGTCTCTTTAGGATCACTTATATGGAGTGTTGAATGAGAATAACAAGGGAATTGCCAGGTATACATTTTATTAATTTTATATTAGGCACTACTGAACAAAGGAACAGGCCATACCTTTCATATCCCAACAACAGTCTTCTGTCTCTTCTTGGACATCCTCTTCTTGTCCCAATAAAAAAGTAAACAAACAGAAACAAAGCAAACAATAAACTAATACTACCATGTTGAGAGAGAATTAGAAGGGGCAGGGGAGGGGGGTCGACTGATATCTAGGGTGTGTAGATATTACGAGCTGAAAGAACGGGGACTCTATACATGTACTTTATTACAGTAATGGCTTGATTGTGAAATGACAAATAACGGAGTAAGATGGTTACACAACCAGACAAAATAAAGATGACTAGATTACCCAAACTACTAAACAACAGCAAGCACACAGAAAAAAGAACTTACAGATATTTCCCCAAATATGGCTTAGATGAATGTAGATTTGCTCAGACTTCAATAGATTATAGTAAGCCCAATGATGACTCTTCCAAGTTTTTAGAAAACTGGCTTAAACTTGCATTTAACACGCAAAAACCCAAAACAGAACAACAACAACAGCAACAAAATGTACCCTGTGGGCTGTCACTAACACGTAAGAACATTTGAATGTGAGAAGTCATTGTTACAGGGTGCACATTTTAAAATTGAACATCACTCGAATTTCAGGCCAGAACTTAGAAGCCTCATTCTCTGGCTGGAATTACCAGTCTCTCGGCCGGCACCAGTTAAAATGCTCCCGAAAGGGTGCTAAAATAATAGCAATCTTTCCCATCTGTAAGAATAACAATCAAGGTTCTCCCTAGTTTTCAGCACAACAGGTAAGGGACCTTTTCAAACCGGTAAAGCATTTGGTTAATGTTGGACGTTCTGCAAAGGATAATCGACAGTTTGAATGTTTCCAGGCGGTAATAAGTGCTCTTACAAGCGGTAAATTTTACCGGTTACCGCCTCACAAGGAGAACCCTGACAATGGGTGGAGTCTCCTTTGTTGAATGCAGTACAAAAAAAGTCAAAGACAACCAGCCACACTGATCTCTTTAGGATCACTCATATGGAGTGTTGAATGAGAATAACAAGGGAATTGCCAGGTATATATTTTATTTATATTAGGCACTACTGAACAAAGGAATAGGCCATACCTTTCATCTTCGAACAAGTTACTGATTTCTCTTCTTGGACTATAGCTACCCCTCCTTGTCCCAATAAAAAAGTAAACAAACAGAAACAAAGCAAACAATAAACTAACACTACCATGTTGAGAGAGAATTAGAAGGGGCAGGGGAGGGGGGTCGACCGACATCTAGGGTGTGTAGATATTACATGCTGAAAGAACGGGGGCTCTATACATGTACTTTATTACAGTAATGGCTTGATCGTGAAATGACAAATAATAGAGTAAGATGGTTACACAACCAGACAAAATAAAGATGACTAGATTACCCAAACTACTAAACAACAGCAAGCACACAGAAAAAAGAACTTACAGATATTTCCCCAAATATGGCTTAGATGAATGTAGATTTGCTCAGACTTCAATAGATATAGTAAGCCCAATGATGACTCTTCCAAGTTTTTAGAAAACTGGCTTAAACTTGCATTTAACACGCAAAAACCCAAAACAGAACAACAACAACAGCAACAAAATGTACCCTGTGGGCTGTCACTAACACGTAAGAACATTTGAATGTGAGAAGTCATTGTTACAGGGTGCACATTTTAAAATTGAACATCACTCGAATTTCAGGCCAGAACTTAGAAGCCTCATTCTCTGGCTGGAATTACCAGTCTCTCGGCCGGCACCAGTTAAAATGCTCCCGAAAGGGTGCTAAAATAATAGCAATCTTTCCCGTCTGTAAGAATAACAATCAAGGTTCTCCCTAGTTTTCAGCACAACAGGTAAGGGACCTTTTCAAACCAGTAAAGCATTTGGATAATGTTGGACGTTCTGCAAAGGATAATCGACAGTTTGAATGTTTCCAGGCGGTAATAAGTGCTCTTACAAGCGGTAAATTTTACCGGTTACCGCCTCACAAGGAGAACCCTGACAATGGGTGGAGTCTCCTTTGTTGAATGCAGTACAAAAAAAGTCAAAGACAACCAGCCACACTGATCTCTTTAGGATCACTCATATGGAGTGTTGAATGAGAATAACAAGGGAATTGCCAGGTATATATTTTATTTATATTAGGCACTACTGAACAAAGGAACAGGTCATACCTTTGTCATAAACCTGTGATTTTCTTTGTGCCAGTTTTTTTTTGTTGTGCTAATAAAAAAGTAAACAAACAGAAACAAAGCAAACAATAAACTAATACTACTTTGCTAGGAGATAATTAGAAGGGGCAGGGGGAGGGGGGTTCAACTAACATGTAGGGTGCACATTTTAAAATTGAACACAAGTCAAATTTCAGGCCAGAACTTAGAACCCTGATTATTCCTAGTGGCTGGAATTACCAGTCTTTCGGCCACCAGTTAAAATGCCCCTGAAGGGCTGCCAAATAGGAATCTTTCCAGTTCGTAAAGATAACGATGGTAGAGGCTCCTTCATTGAACACAGTGTAACGATGTTATGAAGGCACAGGCCCTTCGGGCTTGCGCAGTAGAATGAGTTATATCCCAGATGTAGTGGTTGTTGTATTACGGCTAGTAGTGGCGGGCTTTTATAAGCTTGATTAAACCATTGTGTTATCATCGTTTGGTCTTGTTGGACTACGCTACATGGTGTCAGAAGTGAAACACACATAGTACTCCTGCTTGTGGCCCAGCTGGAAGCCAACTTAGTGAGTTTATCGAAGTATTTTCTCGGAATTCGCTCGGCGATATTTCTGTACAAGTGATATGTCTACCACGAGTAATGAAGGTGGTGGCGCTTCTTCGGGTACACAACCCTCGATGATAACTGTTCCTGTGAATATACCGCTTCCAGAAAGGATGGATTTAAGTGGTGGAAATCTTCCTGTCAAGTGGCAAAGATTCTGTCGAGCGTGGTCAAATTACGAAATCGCCGCTCAGCTAAAAGACCCCGAAAACCCAGGCAGAAATAAGGAACGACGGGCAGCCACGTTGCTTACGTGTATCGGTTCTGATGCATTAGACGTAATTGATGCTATGGAGTTTGAGAACGAAGACCAAAGAAAAGACCCAGAAGTGATCTTAGAAAAGATGAAAGAATACTGCATTGGGGAGTGCAATGAGACCTATGAAAGGTATGTGTTCAACCGTCGGGACCAAGAATCAAATGAATCAGTTGACGCTTATGTCACCGCACTACGAAAATTAGCGAAGACATGCAACTATGGGTCATTGACAGACTCGCTTATTCGTGATAGAATGGTAGTGGGCATCAATGACAATTCTGCTCGTAAGAAGCTACTGCAGACAAGCAAGCTCACATTAGGACAATGCATAGACATCTGCAGATCTTCACAGACATCGGCAAGGCAGCTGAAGGAGATGAATCAAGAGGATGTCCGTTTCGTGAAGGACAACAGGAAAAAAACAGGTGACAAAAAGAAGACAAAGGTTCCAGAGAAGAGCCTAAACGAGTCCCAAGAACGTAAGTGCAAGTTTTGTTCCAGATATCATCCTTTCGCTAAGAAGAGCTGCCCTGCATGGGGAACATCTTGCAAGAATTGTGGCAAGCTAAACCATTTTGCGGTGTGTTGCCAAGAATCTAAGAAGAAAGTGCTGTCTGTGGATTACACATCCGAAGATGAGGAGTATGAATATGTGGCTGAGATTGAAGTGAAAGAGCAGGTTAATGCATTAGCCTCCAGCCCTCACCCTAACAAAGTGTTTGCCACTCTACTGGTCAATGGAAACCAGGAAAAGTTTCAGTTAGATAGTGGATCGACAGTAAACATCATGACTGATGAGACCGTGCTAAAGCTTTGCGGCCAAGACGGCTTGAGTGAATTGGAAGAAACCCCTGTGACCCTGGTAATGTACAACCAGTCAGAGGTCAAACCCGTGGGCAAGAAGCGATTCAAAGTCGTTAACCCCAAGAACAACAAGAAATACAGCATCGAGTTTCATCTCGTTCGTGGTGAGTGTAAATCCATTTTGGGCTTGAGGGCCAGCGAACACCTTCAGCTGCTAACAGTCAACAGCCAGAATATCTTTTCTGTGGAGTCAGGTGGTGTGGAGGAGAAAGGTCTTAAGGTGGAAGACTACGTTTCGCAGTACACCGATGTGTTCACTGGAGAAGGCAAACTAGAAGGGCTACTCCACCTGGAGATAGACAGGAATGTCAAGCCAGTCCAGCTACCTACAAGGAAAGTCCCCATTGCCCTCAGAGAGCCTCTAAAACATGAACTGGACAGATTGTCAAATATTGGAGTGATTCGGAAGGTCAATACACCCACCAGCTGGATTTCAGCACTTGTGGTCACAACAAAGAAAAATGGCAAAGTTAGACTATGTATTGACCCAAAACCATTGAATGAAGCTTTACACAGAAATCATTACCCCTTACCTACAATAGATGATGTGCTGCCTCTGTTATCAAAGGCCCGTGTGTTCACGGTATTGGATGCGAAAAATGGGTTCTGGCACATACAGCTGGATGAGCCAAGCAGTTTTGGTACTACCTTTGGAACACCCTGGGGACGCTATCGGTGGCTTCGGTTGCCGTTCGGTGTATCCCCAGCTCCAGAGGAGTTTCAGAGGAGGATTGATATTGCACTTGAAGGCCTACCAGGGCAGAAGGCTATAGCAGACGACATCCTGGTGTTTGGAGCAGGAGACACTGAGGAGGAAGCACTCAAAGATCATGACCGAAACCTGCGAGAAGTGTTCAGCCGTTGTCAACAGAAGGGCATCAAGCTTAACTCAGAGAAGATACAGTTCAGACAGAAGCAGGTCACCTACATGGGCCACATCATATCATCGGAGGGTCTCCGGGCTGATCCAAACAAGCTGAAAGCTATCAATGAAATGCCGCCTCCTACTGACAAGGAAGGTGTCCAGAGAGTACTAGGTATGATAAATTACGTGCAGAAGTTTGCTCCCAACCTAGCTGATTTGGCCAAACCACTGAGAGAGCTTGTCAAGAAGGACAATGAGTTTGTCTGGGACAAAGAAGTTCATGGCCAGTCTCTAGATCAAGTGAAGCAGGTTTTAACCCAGGCACCAGTACTTAAGTTCTTCGACCCCGAAAAGAAGACCGTACTCCAGTGCGACGCCTCTATGAGTGGTCTTGGAGCCTGCTTGATGCAAGATGAGCACCCTGTCGCGTACGCCTCCAGGGCTCTGACGCCTACGGAGACTAATTACGCCCAGATAGAAAAAGAACTATTAGCAATTGTCTTTGGAGTTGAGCGATTTGAGGGCTATGTCTATGGCAGAAAGATCTTTATTGACACTGATCACAAACCCCTGGAGTCTATCATGAAGAAAAGTCTATTGAGTGCACCAAAGCGATTACAGAGAATGCTGTTGCGTCTACAGAAATTTGACCTGGATGTTTCCTACAGAAAGGGTACAGAAATGCACATGGCTGATCCACTTAGCCGTGCTTACCTTCCCCTCGCTAACCAAGACATGGTGGACACCCAGGAAGTATGGAATGTTGCCGACACAAGATCACCAACAGAAGTTGAGACTGAGTATATAGACATGGCGGAGTCTGTACCCATTCGGAAACTAACCTTGCAAGAAATCAAAAGTGCTACTGAAGTTGATGCAGAGCTCCAGGCATTGGTTCCTATTATCACACAAGGCTGGCCAGAGAGAAGGGCTGAAGTACCCTCCCAGTTGCAGGCCTATTTTCCCTTCAGAGAAGAGTTGTCAATTCAGGATGGTGTTGTGTACAAGGGTGAGCGCATTGTTGTGCCATCTAGCCTCAGACAACGCATGATGGATAAAGTACATGCCAGTCACCTGGGCATTCAGGGGTGCCTCAGGAGAGCCAAAGAAGCCTTCTACTGGCCAGGCATCTACAAGCAAATCACAGAATTCATCTCAAGGTGCAGCATTTGTAACAGCTACAAACCAGAGCAGCAGAAAGAACCTCTGAAATGTCACGAAATACCTGAACGACCGTGGCAGAGCATCTCAGCAGACCTGTTCGACTTCAATGGTACTCAGTACTTGATTACAACGGACCGCTATTCTAATTTCTTCGAGTTGGATTTACTGACGTCTACGACAGCTAGAGCGGTTATTAACAAGCTGAAACCTCAGGGCTCAAAGTTAACGACCAACTGGTTGCATATGCGAATAGAATTTTGGCTGTGCGCCTAAAAAATCATGTGTGGTCGCACCACCGCGCCTTAAAAGCCAAATACAGTGCGACTTCTCTAGTGCTTACTCACCTGACCATACTAACGTACTCTGATTGATAAATATAAATTTAACACAGATATAACACAACCAAGCACCAAATAATAAAGTTGTGAAATATCGTGATTCTTTTATTTGTTTTCGTTGTGTTCAATACTGCCGGAATAGGCCAATATTGCAACACGAAGCCTGAGTCGCTCTTTTTGGAGCGTTAATTAAGTATTCTTTTGGAGTAGGTGCTCCAAGTATTTGAAGCTGTGCGCCCCAAATTTTTAACTCTGCGCTTAAAATTTTGGCAATGCGCCTAAAAATTTACACCTGGTCGCACAAGTGCTTCCAAAGCCAAAAATAAACTTTGAGCCCTGAACCTCACCTGGCAAGATATGGTCTTCCAGACCGACTCACCACAGACAACGGCCCACAGTTCGACTGTGCTGAGTTTCAGAAGTTTGCCGCCGACTACCAGTTTGAACATGTTAAAACGTCTCCACGGTATCCTCAGTCCAACGGGAAGGCTGAAAACAGTGTCAAAACAGCAAAGAATATCTTGAAAAAAGCTACTGATGCAAGCCATGACCCACACTTGTCCCTACTGGATTTCCGAAATACACCATCAGAAGGAATGGACAGCACCCCTGCACAACGCCTCTTCTCGCGTAGAACCCGTACCTCACTACCCTTGGCTGGCCACTTGCTCCAGCCAAAAGTCATTCCCAATGTATACCAGAATTTGCAGCAGAGGCAAAACAAGCAAGCACTCTCTTTCAACAAAGGGGCTAAAGAGCTGCAACCGTTAAAGGATGGTGATGTGGTGCGGGTCCGACCATTACCAGGTCATTCAAGATGGTTTAAAGCGCAAGTGAGTAGTCAGGAAGCTCCACGCTCCTATCAAGTCCACACAGAGGATGGCAGAGTCTATCGCCGAAACCGTTCACACCTTTACAAAGTTCCTGAGAACTTTCAAGCGTTGCCAGACGAAGACATAGTGGAATCGAAGGTCAGTGCTCAAACTCTATTCCCCGCCAGGAAACCTACTGAGGAGCCACTCCAGGTGCCCCCTGATCATGAACGTTCAGCATTGCAGTTACCAGAAGTCTCGCAGCCAGATTTACAGCCAGCTTCGCCAGGTGTTCCTCCCCCTGTTTGTACTAGAAGTGGCAGGATTGTTAGGAGACCTGCTTACCTCAGGGACTTCACCACCTAGGAATCCAGTGTATAGGCTTTGCGAACAGTTCTGAACAGTGAACACTGTTAAATTTGATTTGTTAATTGCATTTCCGTCAATTGCCTACCCTACTGTCCCTTCACTTTGTTTTGTTTGTTCAAGAAGGGAGATGTAACAATGTTATGATGCCACAGGCCCTTCGGGCTTGCGCAGTAGAATGAGTTATATCCCGGATGTAGTGGTTGTTGTATTACGGCTAGTAATGGCGGGCTTTTATAAGCTTGATTAAACCGTTGTGTTATCATCGTTTGGTCTCGTTGGACTACGCTACACACAGTACACAGAAAAATCACAGCTAGGAGCATCATCCAAAGTACAACTTTAAGGATTAGTTATTGAGAGTTGAATGAGGATAATGAGGGAATTGCCAGGTATGTATAGGAAAGAAGAGAGGGCAACGCCATACATGCCCTTTTCCATAGGTAATATGTCTCAAGTTACTTTTAGATTCACTCCCACGCAGCACAGATCCCAAGGGGGTTAGGCAACAGCCAATCATATGGCCAAGCCTTCATTGAACTTCTTGTTGTGCAATTTTGGTCTGACTTCAAATTTCTTTTTAATTTTCTTTCCTTTTGTAGTTGGCAATACTGCTAAAGAAAAAGGTCACACCTGCTTGAAACATTTGGCAGAAGATACCTTCTCCATGATGTCCTCCTTGAGACCACAGATGGCGTCCTCCGATTTTCAAATGCCTTCCACTTGAATGCCTTTCACTTTTCATGAAAGAGCAAAGAAAGCAAACAATAAATTAAATACTGCTACGCTGAGAGATCATGATTTGGGGCAGCTCAGTTGAACTGACATGTAGGGTGCATATTTTAAAATTTAATATTTAATAAATAATAATTAATAATAATAATAATTTATTAATACTAAATTTAGTACCCTGATTCACAGGCAGAAATGGCGAGTTTTTCGGCTGCCTGAGAAAAATTCCCCTGAAAGGTGCCAAACAGCAATCTTTCCTGTCTGTAAATATAATGATGGGTTGAGTCTCCTTGGCTGAACACAGGACACAGAATAGGTGAAAGCTAGGTCAATCACCTAGGAAGCAGCAGGTATACTTTGCAGGTTGCAGGTTGAAAATGTAGTTACCACTGATCATAGACTTACCATGACTGTTAAATGATGCTGTTTACAATCTCGCAACGATATATAGCCCACATAAGCGAAATGCCAAACCGGCGAAAAGCAATAAGGGGCAAATATATTCACAGGTTTTATTTTCAGCCTGCCGTGAAATATTTTTTTGAGAAACGTCTGCTGAATCTGGTTTCTTCCTTGTGAGTACAAAAACAAAAGCACACCATGATCTTGTCAGTGTAGCCATAGCTACGGTAGTATTTCCAGCGGTGAAGCTCAATCCTCATATTTTTCATTTTTCTATTTTTAAATAGGCAATGTTGTTGAGGGAAGACCTGAGGCAAAACCTGGAACCCATGGAAACATCAGTTTCATGCTAAGCTTGCTTCCAAAGTGAAAGAAAGAAAGAGGAAATTAAAAAAAGAAGATTCAAGGAATTGGTTAAACTCGTTCTCTGTGACAAGATTAATATTGGCATTCCGTATTTGACTGAACATGCCTGCAGGGTTTCTTTATGTGGAGCTCTTGGGAAGGAAATTCTGAGTATGCAAAAGTATTTAAAAACTATTAACAACTGCATTGCTCAGTGGAGGTTGGGTGCCTGGGATGTTCAGGGGCTTCCACTTTGGCACAGCCAGCCCCTAGACAGAAATATGGCCCAAGGCTGGTAAATCCCCGCCTCCCAGCCATGAGCCCCCACGCCAACAGAACCAGGCACCCATCACACTGACTAAGCAGTAGAGAAAGAAATATAAATACAACTAATAATAATTATAAAAAGGGAAGATAACAAGAAAAGAGGGAGGGAGGGATGGGGGTAAATGCAAGATCCAAAGGCTAAGCCAAACCCAATGGCTGCCATGAACGCGGTACAAAGCACATGGAGCTGACACAAGCAAGGCAAACGGCACCTGAGCCACAAAAACTGACCACTGACCAACAAACCTGATGGCACTCTTTGTTGTTAACTGTGTTAAATTTCTTTTAACTTCATTTATAAAGAGATACATGGCACTTAAAAGGAAAAGGGTAACAAAATACGGAATACATAAAAGCACTCTTACCAAGGAGCTTAGTTTCATTAATGGTTTTATTGAATGAAAGATGGGCACTACTTTATAATTATTTATGAGTCCTTATGAGGGTGCTTTCCATTTGACAGAACTGACCAGACAGACCACACATTTGGTGAGGCTAACTCTATAGTATCAGCCGAAGAAGAAGACAAGATTTATACAAGATGGCGGACCCTTCTATCCCAGTATGCAATGCCTAATCCTACATCCCCCCCTCAAAAGGGAAAGTTATGAAAATATAACAAAACGAACAACAGGAATAATAACAACAAATCAAAATGTTCGTGCGAAGCACGGACGCACACACAGTTCAATGTTCAACTAAAGATTCAAGCATTCTGGAGGTCTCACAGTTCTTCCTGACTGAGTTGTCAGGACTGCAGGGCTTGGACTCCGTGGAGGTACGCACTCATCCAGTGTTGTTCCTAGGGTAGCTACTGCGACAGCTGTCTGTGGTGATGGGGGCACCTGCATAGTCTGAGGCCTCGACGGAGTACTGGGCACTGGCAATACAGGAATGACAGGTACTGGCGAGGCAGGATTGACATCGCAGGCCGGCATAGCTGGGTGTTGTTCGGCTTCAACGGGTTTTGCTGCGGCTACTAAGGCAGAGCGGTTTCGTCGGAGTGTGCCCTTTTCTGTAGTGACAAAGTAAGATCGGGGTTTCTCAGTTTTCCCTGTCACCAGGCCATACCGATCTTGATCTCTTATCCAAACTCGGCCACCCGGTTCAAGTGTTGGCAGTGCCTTTGCTCTGTGACGCCTGTCAAAGTTGCGCTGTTGGTTCAATCGATACAAACTTTCCTTTTCTTCCACCAACTGGCGGTCTTTTATCTGCACATTAGGGTACAAGTTGGTTGGAAGAGTTGGTAGCTGTGTTTGCAGGCGACGGCCCATTAGTAGTTCACTAGGTGAGTAACCATTCTGTAGGGGAGTTGATCTGTAAGTCAAGAGGGCGCTGAAGATGTCTTCGTTTTTTCTCAACATAGACTTTGCTGTGCGAATGGCTCTTTCGACTTCGCCATTCGCCTGGGGGTACTTTGGCGAACTAGTAACATGTGTGAAATGGTATGTTTCGGCAAACTGTCGAAAGGTCTCTGCGCTATACTGTGGCCCGTTGTCTGACATAATGACATCTGGGATGCCATGTGTGGCGAAAACCTCCTTGAGAGCTTTTATGACTGAATGAGAAGTCTCATCAGAGAGTTCCTTGATGTCAAACCACCTTGAGTAATAGTCTACCACGATGATGTATTTTCTTCCTTGAAAATCATACAGGTCTGTTGCTACCCTCTCCCAGGGGCGGGCTGGGAAGGACGAAGGCATAAGTGGTTCCCTGGGCGTTGGTTGTTCCTTGGCACAGGTGTGGCATCGGGTGATCAACTCGCCGATTTGTGTGGAGAGTCCCGGCCACCATACGGAAGTGCGTGCCCTGGATCTACACTTAGTCATTCCCGGGTGACCAGTGTGAATGCAGTCGAGGATTTGTAGTCGCATACTCCTCGGAATTACAATGCGATCATCGTACAGGAGTAAGTCATCAACAATCGTGAGGTGGCTTCTGTTTTCCCAATATGGGCGTAGTAACGGCTGGTGAGGCATGTAAGGGGGCCATCCGTGAAAGCAATACCATCTTAAGAGGGAGCATTCTTCGTCTACCTTCTGCGCATCCCTTATCTGCTGTAGTCGGTTAGGCGTGGCGGGAAGAAAGGAAGTGGTCTGAGTTGAGAAGGCCTCCACTTCTTCGACAAGCAGCTTATCTTCTATCCCTGGTAGGCCAGCAGGAGCACGTGAGAGTGTATCTGCGGTAACTTGATGTTTTCCCGGTACATATTGAACTTGATAGCTGTATCTCATAAGTCTCAGGCGGAAACGCAGGATACGGGGGGACATCTTTGAGAGCTCTGATGAATTCAGGAGTACAGTAAGCGGTTTGTGATCTGTTTCTATGGTGAACGGGATGCCGAGCACGTAATCAGAGAACCTCTCACTAGCCATGTTGTCGCAAGGGCTTCCTTTTCAATTACAGCATAACGTTTCTCTGTGTCACTGAGAGATCTTGACGCATAACACACTGGGCGGCGCTCTCCATCATCCTGAACTTGAAATAATACCGCACCCATTCCTGTGTTGGAAGCATCTGCTGAAATGATCGTTGGGCGGTTTGGATTGTAATGTGCCAGGACTGTCGGTGACACTAACGCTTGCTTGATCTGCTCAAAGGCTTTTTGCTGAGGTTCATCCCAAACCCAAACACTGTCTTTGCGTAATAATTGACGAAGGGGGTCACTGAGGTCAGCCAGGTTGGGGATAAATTTTCCAAGGTGGTTGACCATGCCCATGAATCGCTGTATCCCGGAGACATCTGAAGGGACTGGGAATTGGGTCACAGCAGTGGTCTTCTGTGGGTCTGCGTGGAGTCCAGAGCTATCAATGATGTGGGCGAGGAATCTGATTGAAGATCGTGAAAATTCACATTTGTCGTTAAGGGTCAACCCAGCTTCGTGTAAGCGGTGAAGAACAGCTCGTACGCGTCCATCATGTTCTGACTGGTCCACACCGTGAATGAGGACATCATCCATCTGACAGAGGGTCCCTTCCAAGCCCTCAAGGATCTTGGAGATGGTGCGTTGGAAGATCTCTGGGGCGGAGCTGATACCAAATGGGAGTCTGTTGAAACAAAAACGTCCAAATGGTGTGACAAAGGTTGTGAGCAGTTTTGATTTGGCATCCAAGGGAATCTGCCAAAAACCACTGTTGGCGTCAAGTTTGGAGAATATCTTACTGTCTCCCAGTTTAGCGAGGTTCTCATCCACTGAAGGTATTGGGTGTATCTCACGCTGGACTGCTTTGTTAAGGTGAGTCAGGTCAACACAGATACGCACGCTACCATTTGGTTTAAGGACAGGGACGATACCTGCACACCATTCAGTTGGCGCTGTCACAGGCGAGATCACTCCTTGCTGAAGCATCGTTTCTATTTGACTTTTTACCTTTGGAATCAGTGGATGGGGAATCTTTCTGGGATTGTAGAGACAGAAAGGCTTAGCATCAGGGCGAAGTGTTATGTGACATTCAGTCTTAAGCTTTCCCAGTCCGCTGAAGAGTGCTGGAAATTCGGCTTTGAAATCTGTTGGCCCCGTGGTCACCTCTTCGACATCTTTGTCAACACGTCTTATGAGTCCTAGTCCGACACAGGCTCTCCTGCTGAGTAACGAACACTTCTGATTATGCACCACATATACAGGCTCAGTTAGCTTTGATTGTCTGTACTTAAGAGTTGCATAGAACAGACCTTTCACAGGTAGCTGAGTGTTTCCAGGACCGCGTAGAACCTGGGTTGTCTTGGTTAATTCAACATCCTGTAGCCACTGGACATTACCGCTAAGGACAGTCACTGCCGCCCCCGTGTCAAGCTTGAAGCGAGTTGTACGACCATTCACTCCTATTTGTGCAGACCAATAGTTCTTCTCACACCCGATCTCACCGAGGAAGTGTATGTCTTCCTCCTCTTGTTCTTGGACTGCATGTACCTTTCTCGGGTAAGGTTTCTTGCTGAGACAGACAGACTGAAAATGTCCCTTTTTGTTGCAGTTACTACAAATAGTGTCTCTAGCTGGGCAATACTCCCTGTCATGGCTCTGGCGTCCACACCAAAAACAGGGACGGTCCTTCTTGGAGGGGTCTTTCATGAATCCTTCGTTTCGGTTACGCGCAGGTTGGTTGTTTGTGGGTTGTTGTTTGTTGTGAGAGCGTGGCTGACTGACGTAATCAACTTCGTTTTGAGTTTCTACCCCACGGACAATGGTTCGATTTTGTTGTCTTGCTTCGGCTTGTCGGCTCATGCGAGCAGCGTCCGCGAGAGTGAGGTCAATTTTAGCTCGTAGGCGGTCAGACAGTGTATCATCGAGGACTCCAACAACAATTCTGTCTCTTATAAGTTCATCTTTCAGAGTTCCGTACTCACAATTTTCGGCAAGGCGGTATAAATCTTGAATAAAGGTGTCCACGGATTCACCGGGGTTTTGTCTTCGTCGATTGAACCGTGCTCGTTCGACGATAACATTGCGACGGGCTGCAAAATAGCCATTTAGGGCAGTTTTGACTTCGTCGAAGGAAGCGGTTGCTTCGTTTATGCTTAATGTTTTGACGATGTCATCCGCACAATCCCCCATTGCATAAAGAAATGTTCCAACCTGTTCCTGGTTTGATTTGTTTTGAAGACCAGAAGCGATCCGAAAGCGCTCAAAATGTCGAAGCCATTTGGGCCACATGTCTGCTGAATTCGGGTTGTTTGCTGCTTGGAACTTGCTCGGGAGCGGGAGAGTGTTTACAGGCTGTATAGGCAGATTAACGGGTGGAGACGGATTTCCGACTGCAGGAGCATCTCCGGGTTGGTCCACCATTCTGTTTTATGGCGTTGGAGGGGTCAAGACCGCTGCCACCATATAGTATCAGCCGAAGAAGAAGACAAGATTTATACAAGATGGCGGACCCTTCTATCCCAGCATGCAATGCCTAATCCTACAAACTCTACAATGCCTTCAAAATAACACACTTCCAGGATGATATATACTTCTCTAAAAAACTGTGAGGGAACATCAGGCAACTGTTTGTTCAAATTGTTGCATTTTCTTTGCAAACTGACCAGTCTGGCCGGCCAGTTCTGTCAAAAGGAAAGCACCCTACATGTAGGTTACTCGGTTTAAAACTGCCAGCAGTTTCCCAGTTTTAAATTACATTTTCAACCTGCAACCTGGAAAATATACCTGCCAGCTAGGAAGATCATCCAAAGTGCAATTAAGGGGCTTGAATGGCGGGAATGTCGGGAATGTGATACAGTTAATCCCAAACCACGCAAGGTTGTCTATATCCCGAGCATCTCTCGCAGAAGATACGCCTAGAGCTCACCAAAACGTCCCTAGACCTGCAGTGAAGTTACTGGGACCACACGGATTATTCAGGCCTTTTTTAAAACTGGGTTAATCGAAATTGCTGAGTTAAGCAAAGGTGTTTTTGAGCGACGTACGTCAACTCGAAGTGGACGTTTCGTACTCTTGGGCAGTGGTTTTCACCTAAATTTTCTGGCAAATCGTCTTTATAAGAGTAAACACTCTAAGCAGTGCAAGTTTGAAACGAAAACGCTTCACTTCCGGTTGACATAGGTCGCTCAAAAACACCTTTGTTAAGTTCCCTAAACTTTAATAACACGACATTCTTTAGCGCAAAGCACTGGTCTGCACCTTCTTTATTTATACATTTTCTTAGAACTCTCTGACGGCGAATAGGTCTCGCTATATTACGCGCTATTACTCTAAGAGTTAATGCCGTCTTACGCCAGTTTAATAACGCCAAAAGACCATGATCGTACGCCTGCAACACGCCGTACGCGGTACGATATCCGAACATCTTCGGCGTAAATTTACACCAACACCTCAATTTAACTCTAGCAATTTTCTTACCCTTACTTACCAGAAACTGTATAGTTGCTTTTTATGAAGTCGCCCAACGATATCGAATCCAACTCTCGAGTAAACACAAACCGAAGCCACGAAAAACCTTCGGCTAGATTGCAGAATACCCGTCCACTTATTAGCATATGAATAGGCTGTATTGTAACTGTGTCTCGTTCTTAAAGAGAGGAAGGTAATATGCAAAGAGAAATACTGCCCTCCAGTTCCGGTCAGTATAAAACGTGGACTGCGGACTGCGGACCCGGACTGCGGACCGGGTATAAAACGAGGACTAGGTATAAAACGCGGACTGCGGACCGGGTATAAAATGCGGACTGAATACAAAACACTGTGAAAAAAGGCATAGCGCAACGAAATAGCGATAGGCTGACGACATGAATTGAAATGATGGAAATAATGTTTCCTGCCAAAATTGCCACGTGCATAATTGTCACGTGAGAGATGTTAGCTGACCTTTATTCCAGCATGGCCGGAGTAATGGAGTTTGAAGGCGAGGGGGTGAGATCTCGTCACATTATTCTGCTTCTACCGGTCAATTTGGCTCAGAGAACAAATAGAGAAGAACTCTTGGTTTACAAGAAGCAGATTTTGTTCATTTTGAGTTCTTAATATGAAACCCCAATGTTGTTTACGTTCTTTCCTAATG
>BLFK01000926.1:1591073-1592531 GCA_014634185.1 Astreopora myriophthalma
TAAAACTGATGGTAAGCTTTGCTTTTTAACCTAAAACATTTGCCAGCACCGTTGACAACAATTACAAAAATAACGAAAACAGTGAGGTACATTGTCTTTACAATTGCATGAGCACATTAATCAGTACTGCGACTCGCTGTAAAATACTAAATAAACCTAAAACGATGTTGAAGTATCTTTATTTAAGACTGTGTCACTGCTGAGACTGTCCCGTTTTCTGTTGCGGCGGACAGCAAGAGTAGAAATGGGTTGCAACTTGTGAAAAATCACTCGACATCTTCCTCTCAGGTTCGCAGCAGTAAACTTATTAAGGAATGATTTTCTTAAAGTTTTGACCAGAAAACAACAAAACTCCCGTAAAATGGCCGCCCTTTAAATTCACGAGAACACACCTTAACCGACTCATTAAAATATCCAAGCCATGTGTATCATAATGTTAATTAAAACTTATGGATCTACGGCTTGCGTAGAAATTATTGTCCAAAAAGTTGTGCTTAGAGTGACTATCAATCGAGTGTCGCCAGTTGGATCAAACACACGGAATCAGCTAAGCCAATCAAAAGTCGAAGTAAATATACGTAGCAGGCGAAAAAAAAGCGCGGGAAAATAATAACGGCAAGTCACGTGGTTTTCGTTTTGCGTCTGATTGGTCAGGACAAAGTGACGCAAGACCTTTTGGCCAATCATTCAGCGCAAGCGTGATGCGAAAGGAAAGTAATGACGAGTTCCCATTCGACACTCAAATGAAAGCCAGACTAATATGAACGATGAAATCAAGTGTCAGTGTGTACTCATCCCATTCAGTGACAAAATATGCCCTAACAATTCACATTTTTCTTTTCCTTTTTTTACTATTCTGCGTCGTTTGTGCTTCATTGAAACTGTAATTGCAAAATACCGGGTTAAACTTTTCGATAAAGGCGGCCATAACTGGCTATGTGTAAAGAGTAGAGCCAAGCTTAACCCTCTCGTATCCGTTTGAAATTTTGGCACCATAAATTGTGTTAACGTACAGAATTTATCTTTTCCTTGCAATAGTGGTTAAAAGACCCCACCCAGACCTGGGCTCTGGACTTCAACAGCTTCACATGCATCGTTTTAGCTTGTAATTCCAGAACAGGCACTGTTAAATTTTACAAACTGAAAATTTGCGAAAGATCTGTCTATAGACAACTTGAAGTAGAATTTCAATTGATTCATGAAAACAACCGCATTTGACAAGCAGTTAAAAAAAACATCAGACCAAATTTCCTTGATGTCATGTTTCACGATCATTTTTGACATTTAGAAGTCAATTTTACTGGCGCCCTAAGGCTTTTAATTCGTGAAAAAATTAGCAATTTTTAAATTGCTTATCTTAAAAGGGGGTGGATCCAAAATTACTTCCAGTAGAAAATCATGGTATAATTTCCACACCATGTGACATCACATTTACTTATAATGGAAAAGATGGGGGAG
>BLFK01000926.1:1598996-1626496 GCA_014634185.1 Astreopora myriophthalma
TGCTTAAGGCCTCTAGAACAATTTGAGATCAAAAGCGCATCGTTGCAGACATTAGGAGAAAAGCTCTGGCCATAAACGCAAGGGCAGCCAAATCGGCGATTTTTGGCCAAAATGCAAAGGGGGGACCCTTTGCATTTTGGCCAAAATCGGCCAAAATCGTGACCTAACTTCAAGAGTGTGTAATTCAATGAAAACGAGGTCTAATCGCCCTAAAATGCACTTTTTTCAAATGCTTAAGGCCTCTAGAACAATTTGAGATCAAAAGCGCATCGTTGCATCCATTAGGAGAAAAGTTCTGGCCATAAACGCAAGGGCAGCCAAATCGGCGATTTTTGGCCAAAATGCAAAGGGGGGCCCTTTGCATTTTGGCCAAAATCGGCCAAAATCATGACCTAACTTCAAGAGTGTGTAATTCAATGAAAACGAAGTCTAATCGCCCTAAAATGCGCTTTTTTCAATTGCTTAAGGCCTCTAGAACAATTTGAGATCAAAAGCGCATCGTTGCATCCATTAGGAGAAAAGTTCTGGCCATAAACGCAAGGGCAGCCAAATAGGCGATTTTTGGCCAAAATGCAAAGGGGGGACCCTTTCCATTTTGGCCAAAATCGGCCAAAATCATGACCTAACTTCAACAGTGTGTAATTCAATTAAAACGAGGTCTAATCGCCGTAAAATGCAAATTGTTCAAATGCTTAAGGCCTCTAGAACAATTTGAGATCAGAAGCGCATCGTTGCATCCATTAGGAAAAAAAGTTCTGGCCATAAACGCAAGGGCAGCTAAATCGGCGATTTTTGGCTAAAATGCAAAGGGGGACCCTTTGCATTTTGGCCAAAATCGGCCAAAATCATGACCTAACTTCAAGAGTGTGTAATTCAATGAAAACGAGGTCTAATCGCCCTAAAATGCACTTTTTTCAAATGCTTAAGGCCTCTAGAACAATTTGAGATCAAAAGCGCATCGTTGCATCCATTAGGAGAAAAGTTCTGGCCATAAACGCAAGGGCAGCCAAATCGGCGATTTTTGGCCAAAATGCAAAGGAGGGAGGGACCCTTTGCATTTTGGCCAAAATCGGCCAAAATCATGACCTAAATTCAACAGTGTGTAATTCAATGAAAACGAGGTCTAATCGCCCTAAAATGCACTTTTTTCAAATGCTTAAGGCCTCTAGAACAATTTGAGATCAAAAGCGCATCGTTGCAGCCATTAGGAGAAAAGTTCTGGCCAAAAACGCAAGGGCAGCGAAATCGGCGATTTTTGGCCAAAATGCGAAGGGGGGACCCTTTGCATTTTGGCCAAAATCGGCCAAAATCATGACCTAACTTCAAGAGTGTGTAATTCAATGAAAACGAGGTCTAATCGCCCTAAAATGCACTTTTTTCAATTGCTTAAGGCCTCTAGAACATTTTGAGATCGAAAGCGCATCGTTGCATCCATTAGGAAAAAAGTTATGGCCATAAACGCAAGAGCAGCCAAATCGGCGATCTTTGGCCAAAATGCAAAGGGGGGACCCTTTGCATTTTGGCCAAAATCGGCCAAAATCATGACCTAACTTCAAGAGTGTGTAATTCAATGAAAACGAAGTCTAATCGCCCTAAAATGCACTTTTTTCAAATGCTTAAGGCCTCTAGAACAATTTGAGATCAAAAGCGCATCGTTCCATCCATTAGGAGAAAAGTTCTGGCCATAAACGCAAGGGCAGCCAAATCGGCGATTTTGGGCCAAAATGCAAAGGGGGGACCCTTTGCATTTTGGCCAAAATCGGCCAAAATCATGACCTAACTTCAAGAGTGTGTAATTCAATGAAAACGAGGTCTAATCGCCCTAAAATGCACTTTTTTCAAATGCTTAAGGCCTCTAGAACAATTTGAGATCAAAAGCGCATCGTTGCAGCCATTAGGAGAAAAGTTCTGGCCATAAACGCAAGGGCAGCCAAATCGGCGATTTTTGGCCAAAATGCAAAGGGGGGACCCTTTGCATTTTGGCCAAAATCGGCCAAAATCATGACCTAACTTCAACAGTGTGTAATTCAATGAAAACGAGGTCTAATCGCCCTAAAATGCACTTTTTTCAAATGCTTAAGGCCTCTAGAACAATTTGAGATCAAAAGCGCATCGTTGCAGCCATTAGGAGAAAAGTTCTGGCCATAAACGCAAGGGCAGCCAAATCGGCGATTTTTGGCCAAAATGCAAAGGGGGGACCCTTTGCATTTTGGCCAAAATCGGCCAAAATCATGACCTAACTTCAACAGTGTGTAATTCAATGAAAACGAGGTCTAATCGCCATAAATTCACTTTTTTCAATTGCTTAAGGCCTCTAGAACCATTTGAGATCAAAAGCGCATCGTTCCACCCTTTAGAACAAAAGTTCTGGCCATAAACGCAAGGCCAGTCAAATCGACCATTTTCGGCCATTTTGCAAAGGGGGGACCCTTAGCATTTTGGCCAAAGTCAGCCAAAAACAGCTTATTCATACTTCACGAAAATTATCTCAGCCCAAATGCTTTTTAAAAGACAAAGCGTCAAAATGAGTTCAGACCTGTCAAGTCCTTACTTACCGGAAATTGTATAGCTGCTTTATACAAAGTCGCCCAAAGATGTCAGTCGAATACAACTCAAGCTAGTAAACACGTACAAACCGAAGCCACGAAAGCCTTTTTGCTGATTAATTTTTTAGCTGAGCTTGATTTCTACGAAGAATCGCTTGGCTCCGAGAAATTCAAATGACAGCAACTGAGTCTGCCAACGTTGTCAGTCAGCGGCTTAGGAGACTAAAATACCGAGAACTTTCTTTCATGGTTGCAATGGACTCCCAAAAAAGGCGGGGAGCTCTAATACAAATGCGCGGTTACCTATACAGTTTTCCGCTGGCTGCACGGGCTGCAGTCACAAACAGACAGAGACGAGTTTTGTAAAGTCATTTTGCAACAGAAACGAGCAAATACAAAAATTAGAACAAAAAGTGACATGAAGGCATCGAAGCGGTTTTATTTTACCGAAAGCGAGAAGAGCCATATCATAAATTCTTTATTGACCGTGCTTGTTTGGTCAAGATGACTCGATGTTGGCCTCGTTTTAGCCTGCGCTCGCAGACGTATTTCCGGTTGTCGCTTCTCCGCCCGAGAAGCGACAACCGGAAATACGTCTGCGAGCGCAGGCTAGCCTCGTTTTGGCCTCGATGTTATTTGGCCTCGTCGGCATGGAATGCGTACAGAGGCTTTGGGGATACTACAAAGCCTCGACACTCAAACTGCCCCCATGTTTTTGTTATCTTATCTAAAAGGCAACATAATTTCAAAGTACTATAAAGTTTCAATTTATTTGCTGTTTGCCAAAGCTATTTCAAACCCATTCTTACAGCGCACGCGAGCGCAGCGCGTTATACGTACTGTCGGAAAACGACTCTTTAATTACCTGCACTTTAAAAAGGCTTCCGAAAATAAGAAGCATCACTTAACTCTAATGATAGAGTACTCTCGCCTCTTATCATATTTTTCCAGATAGGACTGAAGTTCAACTAGCAAAAGTATATGAAGAATTATGATGCCTTTACACCTGATTAGTTAAGCTTACTTTTCACATGTACATCAACATGCAGTGAAGCACAGGCATGAGCATTATCTCCTCATGTTAATGTCACTCGGCTTATGCAGTCGTTTTCACTAGTGAGATCAGAACGTAAGCAACGTAAAGGCAGACTTTAACACAAGCATTAGCATCCCTCCTCTCCTCCGTGTTCGACAACATTATTGGTATGACAATACCAATAACAAAAGTCAGAAGTCAACAGAAGTGTGAAAACTCTCAATTCTAACTTGCTTTCTTTTATGCTTATGCTCGTGGACTTGGGAAAATCGGGTTTATGCTTAAATCAAGTGTTCAAAGCTTACTTAACATTAACTAAACAATTAAAAGAGAAAAATAGGCGGCGTGTGTTCTCTCTATCAAACAGGCAACAAAATGTGGCTGCGAGAATAAACCCGTTTAATAGCGGGAAAATTATAAAACGAGAGTCAATCGGATTGCTAAGTTGAAAAGTCTAAAACTGATGGTAAGCTTTGCTTTTTAACCTGAAACATTTGCCAGTACCGTTGACAACAATTACAAAAATAACGAAAACAGTGAGGTACATCGTCTTTACAATTGCATGAGCACATTAATCAGTAATGCGATTGCTCACTTAATGTATGCTTCCAGGGAATTTTATGGACAATATTCTATGTCCTTACCTCAAGCGCATGGGCTATGTTACGGACAGGCTATGTTACACTGTTTTAGACTCTCTGTAAAATACTAAATAAACCTAAAACGATGTTGAAGTATCTTTATTTAAGACTATGTCGCTGCTCTGAGACTGTCCCGTTTTCTGTTGTGGCGGACAGCAAGAGTAGAAAAGGGTTGCAACTTGTGAAAAATCACTCGACATCTTCCTCTCAGGTTCGCAGCAGTAAACTTAACAAGGAATGATTTGCGTACGGTTTTGACCAGAAAACAACAAAACTCCCGTAAAATGGCCGCCCTTTAAATTCACGAGAACACACCTTAACCGACTCATTAAAAGATCCAAGCCATGTGTATCATAATGTTAAAACTGATGGATCTACGGCTTGCGTAGGAATTATTGTCCAAAAAGTTGTGCTTAGAGTGACTATCAATCGAGTGTCGCCAGTTGAATCAAACACACGGAATCAGCTAAGCCAATCAAAAGTCGAAGTAAATATACGTAGCAGGCGAAAAGCGCGGGAAAATAATAACGGCAAGTCACGTGGTTTTCGTTTTGCGTCTGATTGGTCAGGAAAAAGTGACGCAAGACCTTTTGGCCAATCATTCAGCGCAAGCGTGATGCGAAAGGAAAGTAATGACGAGTTCCCATTCGACACTCAAATGAAAGCCAGACTAATATGAACAATGAAATCAAGTGTCAGTATGTACTCATCCTATTCAGTGAAAAAATATGCCCTAACAATTGACGTTTTTCTTTTCCTTTTTTTACTATTCTGCGTCGTTTGTCCTTCATTGAAACTGTAATTGCAAAATACCGGGTTAAACTTTTCGATAAAGGCGGCCATAACTGGCTTGTGTAAAGAGTAGAACCAAGCTTAACCCTCTCGTATCCGTTCGAAATTTTGGCACCATAAATTGTGTTAACGTACAGAGTTTATCTTTTCCTTGCAATAGTGGTTAAAAGACCCCACCCAGACCTGGGCTCTGGACTTCAACAGCTTCACATGCATCGTTTTAGCTTGTAATTCCAGAACAGGCACTGTTAAATTTTACAAACTGAAAATTTGCGAAAGATCTGTCTATAGACAACTTGAAGTAGAATTTCAATTGATTCATGAAAACAACCGCATTTGACAAGTAGTTAAAAAAAACACCAGACCAAATTTCCTTGATGTCATGTTTCACGATCATTTTTGACATTAAGCAATTTTACTGGCGCCCTAAGGCTTTTAATTCGTGAAAAAATTAGCAATTTATCTTAAAAGGGGGTGGATCCAAAATTACTTCCAGTAGAAAATCATGGTATAATTTCCACACCATGTGACATCACATTTACTTATAATGGAAAAGATGGGGGAGAGGTGGGGCGCAACAGGCTCCTTCTTCGGACCCAGAGCTCGGTCAGGGTAGTTCAATTATAAATAGTAATTTCTTCATATGCGAATGCTGATCAATTGTACAGCTGATACGCTTACGTTGACACCAAGTGGATTCATTAATTATCCAAGATTATGTATATTTACAAATATTGTAATTTATATATAAGTTCAAAATTAAAGCGCGTCATCATACAAATTAAACAAATTAATCCAAAAAGATATTTTAATCATTAAATACTTGTCCTCCAACTTGGCTCCATTCACCAGGTTAGATTGATTAATCTTTTTTTTTTTAGCAAAACATAACTTGTTTTATTCGCCAACATTGTTTCCATAGAAACGTACGGTCAATCAACTCTCGATCGACATCTTACGATTGAAGGTCTTGATTCCTCAAGCATTGTACAGGACTGCTATAGTCCAGTCCACTGTTATCTTTGGACATAATTCTTCCACTTAAATCTTCGTGGGCAACTTCTTTTCGGACGTGTTGTTCAGTGGCCTCGGTTTTGATCAAGGCAGAGAGTAAGGGAACGAATCCCTAAGCAGTGGTCCTTCAGATCAGCTGTTATCTTGCCTGTAACCATCGCTGGCTTATAAAGAAGAGTAACACAAAGCCAAGAAGTAACCTACTTGGATTATTGGTGTTACTTCCACCTGCATGTGTTCTCCTGGCTGTTGCTTGGACTGTTATAAAAAAAGAGTAATAGTCTTTGCAAGATATTTACTACAAAAGGGGACACCAGCTCTATGCAATAAAACCTCCAGCGGACTAGGGGAGAGGGTCCAGCCACTCCCGCCTCTTTGTTCTCCGATGGGGCTACACTGACAGAATTTTTCTTGCACGCACTGTTACGCTACTTCATCCACACTTCACAAATACAAGTATATATTGTTTTACATCAGTAGCATAGCAAAAATTATGGACGTGGTTCGCTACCTAAGCCTATGTTACTACGCTAAAGTTTTTACTCTCTCGTTCTGGTACTGACAGCAAGGGTTGAAAGTTGAAAAAATAAAGAAAACGAAAATAGCTTAACGTTCGTCAAATTTAATTGAAACACCCCTTAGCCTTAAAGCACGAGTAAAAGCACTGACAAGTTATCCTAGCGCAGTCTTGACAAAAAGCAAATCGTTCGCGATCGTAGTCTTCGAATACAGCCACTCTTCGTCGCTCACGCTTACTGTCCTTCGGGTTGCAGGTGAGCGACGAAGGGAGGTCATCGTGATTGTAACTGTGCTAGTTCTACCACAGATTTATAAATGCAGAAATAAATTTCTCCACCATAATACCATGCCATCATTAATCAGCATAACTTGACGTCATACCTTTCCCTGCAGTGACCGAGTTTGATCTGGGTCCGAGAATGTAATGACCTCCGCGTATTATCTTGAACGCAGTTATTTCAAAGCGGTATATTTGTTCGTTATCATGATCCAGGGATATTTGCTTCCGCCTTCTCATTTTATCAACATCAACAGTATTCACACTGTCGCTTCCTCTCCAGTAAAAAATCTGAGGGAGGAAACATCGGAAAGATAAGAAAAGGGGCAAACGGGACAAAAATCGGAAGGCGACATGAAAGAGGGGGAATGATCAGTTAGAATGTTAGTGATGACATTCATCAGGTAACTGACTGCTCGTTTTCCGCGTACGCTGAAGTTACCGTGATTGAATTAACACATGCACCCTTTGCGTATCCTCAGTTTTTTACTTACCCGGAAGCCCTCAATGTCTGTGAGCGAACTCTTCCACGACAATCTAACCACCTTATTGATTTGATCAAATACCGCTGTCACATTGTAAGGAGGTACTCGAGGTGCTGTAAGAAAATTCTTCGTTAGTTTTTAAAAACTGAATGGTGACTAACTGCGCTACCAGGCGAGGAAACAGAAACACGAACTATTCACAAGCAAAGCCACGCCCAGTTTTCACAATCACTTGGTTATAGAATAAACAAACTGTTTGTGGTGGGTGCGCAGAAAATTTCATTGGAATTTCATTTTTTTGCACTAAATTCGCAGTTTTTTTGTCTTTATACCTCCAATAATACCCATTTCTAGGCTATGTTGCGTATCAATTTAACAGTTTACGGCCCAAAGAATGGACGAGTGAATAATTGAGAGATACAGTGAATTCTCGTCCGATCCCGAGCACTCATTGTTCGCCATTCACCAAGCAAAAATTAACAAAACTCTCAATGCTGCCTGATATGATTGCAGTGCCCTCGTTAGTCAAAGGCTGGCATCCTTTGATTCTTTGAGGTTCCGCGCAAAGCCCCACTTTTGACATTTGCCTTATTTAAACAAAGAGATACTAACCAGTCGAAAGGTCAAAGGTGACCTCTACGGGCGGACCTGTTCCCATTCTGTTTACAGCCAATACCGTGAACTTGTACATGGATTCCGGGTCCAAGAAGTGGAGTCTTATTTCAGTTGAGCTGTCATTCGTTTGCCCTGTTATGGCCATCCGTAAAGCTGGCAGTCTTTGAACAGTAATTTGATAATCTGTGATGGCTCCATTGACATGTTCAGGTGGGTTCCATTGCAGCAAAATGAAGAACTGGTTTTGCATGTGTAGCGAGAGACTGCGAGGGGCACTGGGTACTATAAAAATGTAGAATCAAGTAAGTACTTTGGTCAACTAGAAACTAACAATTGGCTTTCTCGTCAGCGTAAGTTTACGTGCGGAAGTTTAGGTAGCACGAGAGAAGCGCAAGAACTCCTCGAGGCGCAGCTGACAGTAATTATACCTCTAAGATCATTTGAACTGAGGAAGATGTGAAGCACACAGTCACCCTAATAAATCTATTGTTGTTGTTGTTTTTTTTTAATCCCTCGTATGTGCTCCGACCTGAGCTTTGGACTCATGATCCTCAATTTAGGTCTTCCCCCGGGAGGGGGGCAAGACCCGGAAAACTGGTCCCTGAATTCCTCTCCCTGGAGAAACCCCCTTCTAGTCAAAATCCCCACCCTATAAAAATCTCAGGCAGTCAAAACCTTAAGGCACAGCCAGCAGTGAACGTCACAATCCCCTGGCAGGGGACAGGTTAGGTCGTCAAAACCCCCCTGGATACCCCGCCCTGAAACTTTCGCAGGGGGAGGACAAGTCATTTGGTTGGGCGATCGATTGGGTGAGATACAAGGAAAGTTCCCGCCCCCAAGCACGGATTATTAATAAGTGATGCTCATACAAGTGTATTTTGGACATTCTTTGTAAAGGATTCTGAAACCAGGAAAATTTGGTTCGGATGGATCATTTAAACAGGCCATATGCCTACAAAAGCCAAGCCGGACTACATCAAAGCTATAGCAGAAGAGAAATCTACTTTGTACTAACAATTTCCAGGACAAAGCGAACTGCGGCCCTCTGGATTCATTCCTGTACCATTACTGCCAAGACATTCTGTGCAGGTGTGAATTAATACAATGAAATCCATTTCTACGTTGTCATTACTGAAGGCATCAAAACTTTGCCATGTCAGCGCAGATCTCACGGAAATAACCACCATTTTGTGAAGGTGTAATTAACGTTACAAAGATTCTCTTTTTAATTAAGACAATACCTAAATTAAATTTTTGGAAGTACTTAGAAGGAGGAAAAACTCTGATAAGGCGCGTGTTCCGCACAAAGTCATTTAAATATTCTGACCATTTTACCCTTAGCTATATAATACGTGTATGTCCAACGGACAAACAGTTATTCAGTGACTGACCAGCTCGCTGGCTGATTGACCGACCGGCTGACTGACTGAATGACTGTCTGACTGAATGACTGACTCTCGTTCGATTGATCGTAATGGTCCTAAAGACACTTTTATTAGCCTTACTTGTTTCGGGTGTAGTCAAGGGCCCCACAACATTACTAGCTGGCCCATCTCCTCTGCTGTTATAAGCAACAACTTGAAATCTGTAGGAGGTATGGGCTTGCAGACGAAGTGTAGTTGATGTGTCAATCGTTGCTTTGTAGACAGCCTTATGAGGTGTCTGACCACTAGGAGCTTTCCAGAAATAAACCTGGAAGGCGAATATGCAGATATTTAGGACACCTTAGTAGTAACGTTAATCAAATGAATAAAGTTCTCATTTTGATTTATTTCCTGCGTCTTTCAGAGAGTAACGGTCCCGGGAAGGAAGCCTATTACAAGAGAAACTGAAAATTCGAAGATGTAGTATATAACAGTCTCAGTAAAGTAAAAACTACTCAATGAAAAGGTTTAATTGGTCTCCACTGAATATTCCTCTCAAATACAAAATTACCTTGTAGCCGAGTAGCTTTCCGCGGGCTGCTTCCCTCGTATCAGGGACTCCAGTCCAAGTGGCATATGCTGAAGTAGCGGACGTAATTCGAACGTCGAGATCTCTTGGAGCTCCGATTGGAACTGTGAAGGCAAAGAAGAAATATCTATGAAATTTTCATATATCTGATAATGAACTGAATTGTGAATATCCGTCGCAGTTAATGAAGAAACTCAAACAACTAATGAGCTCCAATGCAGTTGACTTGATAGCTCAGTTGATAGAGCAATGTGCAGCGGAATCGCATGGCCAAGCGTTCGAGTCCCGTTCAAGCCTGGGTTTTTTCTGGCTTCTTTGAAACTGCTTAAGTCACTTCATTAACTGCGATAATCGCAATTCAATTCAGCAAAGATCAAAAGCAAAAATGCACGATGTACAATCATATTCCAGTGGTTCGATTGACAAAAATAGAACCGAATAGAGAACTACCGAAGTGTTAATTAACACTAAAATGTGAGGTAGGTAAAGTGCTGCGCTTACCTTTCTCGCCCGAATAAGCGAACACAGCTGGACTTTTGGGCCCAAAACCAATGTCGTTGGCAGCCTGAACTTGTATGCTGTATTTAACGTAATAATCGGCTCCCAGAACAACATAAGACGATTCGTTCTTGACCTCCTTTCGAACTTTTCTTTCGCTCCCATCATCCCTTTGGTAATACACTATGTAGTAAAGACCTGGACCGTTATGGTTTATGGGTTGTAGCGGCTCCCATGTGATGGACAATGTTGAGGGCGATGTCCCTACACCACGCACTTCAAGAGGATATTGGCTGGGAGCTAATGATAAACGCAAATAGCTTAGTGCGTTTTTCAGTCGCGTGTTGAGAGTAATTTTACGGCTGGTTCGCTTTTGTATTGCTAAACTTATTGATTGGCTTGATACTCTCGAGTCAGGCTCTTAGCCAAACAGAACCAAGACCAATGGTGACTCTCCCGCACGCATTTTCACAATCGTAGGAGGGGGGGGGCTACCTGTATTTGCCCACAATAATATCCGATTGTTCATTTAGTTATCTCAGTGTGCATATGGGTCTGCGCTGAAAACAAAAGGGTTTTCTTTTTTTCTGTTTCATTTTGTTTTGTTTTAAACCTCTTAAACAGTGGCCAATTTACCTTATTAACCCAGTTCATATTAATTTTTTTTCCTCACCTGACGCCGGTGCTTGAAAGCTGGGAGACTGGGCACTAGGTGTACTGTTACCAATGTCATTGACAGCAATCACGCGAAAAGTATACTGCAACCATGGTGATAGCGGGATTTGTGCCCAGCCCTTTTCGGGAGCCGACTCTTCAGCGATAGTTTCCCACCTGTTTGGATAGAACTGTGTGATGTACTGGATGATAACTTTGCGAATCGGACTGTTGTTCCTTTTCCCCAATACCCACGTGACATTGACGACCTCCCCTCTGTTGATTGCGTAATGGACGCCTACGTCTGTTGGCGGGCCTGGGGGACCTGGGAATGAAATCCAGAAGCCGTGAAATTGACACGTTCACGGGTGCTAATGCTTGCAACGTCAACTTTGAATCTCTATAACGATGGTCGCTGAAACTTGCAAACCAACCCAGTGGATAAAAGGAGACCATGACTAGGAGAGTAAGTAACTAATACCCTTAATTTGAGGGATCGTTTTCTTATTCTACGGAATGAGGGGGTTTTTTTAAGCCATAATTCTGTCGCCATTTTGGAAAACCGCTGTAATAGGTGATTAATTTGGTTACCTTGAACTTTCAAGTACACATCCTTGGTAGCTATCACTTCCTTATTTCCAAGCGCCCGGCATCTATACAACCCTTCATCGGAGTACTTTGCTCCATTGATGCTTAAATATCCTCTCTGGTCGCTAGTTAGGGACACTTTATTTTTGGTGTCTATCGTCCAGATTCTCACATGACGATTGGACTCAAGACGAGCGAAATATTTGAACCACTGGAACGTCACCTCCAAGCCACTCAATGTTGTAACTCCGCACATGAAGCGAGTGTCCCGGCCAAGGACCACTGAAGTTTCAGGCGGCATGTTGTCAGTAACTAATATGAAGTCTACAAAAAACAAAGTCGACAAGTGACATCAGATCAGAGCGAGTTTCACTTGAGCATGGAGAGTAGTTTCACTAATTGCTTTTGTCTTACAATGATATGCTTTGTGATTGGCAACACTCCAACCATTCAAACCAATCAAAGCCAAAATTACAACCAACAAGCAATTTTTGGAATTAACTACACAGCCTCTTTTTCAAAGCGAGTCGAAGGGCGAAGTCTTTCTAATTGAATTTTTTTTTTTCATTCATAAGAAAAAGTAAAATTAATTATCATCACAACAATTTTGCACTTAGATTCGCTTTGAGTAAGAGGCTGAAGTGAAATTGGAAACAGTCTGTTCTAACGTACTCCCAGTTTTGGCCCGGCCACAGTTCTGATTGGTCCAATTTCTTCACTTTGGTTTTTACGTCACTCAAAATCGTTCTGGCCCCAGTTGTTCAAAAGGTGGATAACGCTATCCAGCGGATAAATGCTAGCAAATCCAACTGAGTTATCCAGTGGATAGCGCTTCCCACCTTTCGAACAACTGGGCCCTGGTTCATAGGCTCTTTAACCGTCTTGCACATTAGGGAAGTCACCACCAGATGTAAGCTAGGGTAACATCTTCTCCTCAGTTACTTTCAGACCCAAAAGCCCTGACTAAACCAATCAAACATTGTCGTCGTTGATCACCCTCCTGGCCAATACGGCTCGTGCACGATGTTGGACGAAAACATTTGACCGTTTGGCCGGGGCTTTGGTGATGGTCCGAACATGAGCCTTGGAAGTGAAAACCCCTTTGTATGAAGTGCCTGATTCTATTCACGGATGACCTGAAATTTTCGTACGCACCAAGTGTGAAGCAGTTCCCTCTTCTATTCGTTCTAATGCTTCTCGTTTTAGATTTGATTGCATAATTCTAAACGCAAAGTTAATGTAGTCATAACTTACCTACTACATTAAGAAACCCATTCCTAAAGGCGCTCCCAAGCTTATTGGACGCTTCACACGTGTACTCGCCGGAGTCCAATCCAGTGACATTTCGGATCACTAAATTTCCATTGGGAAGAACTGTATATCTTCCAGCGCTTCGAAGTTGCATTCCTCCAAATCGCCACCGAATTGTTGGCTTCGGTTCACCGGTTGGGTTGCAGGTGAATTCAACATTAGATTGGACAAGAGCTTTTTGGTTTGTTTGAGGTGCTCGACTGCCAAGGCCAAAGCCTGCTGGAATTTCTGGAGAAAAGAATACAACTGTGTCAGTCAAATATCAAATCGTTGAGATTTGTTACACGCTCCATTTTCAAATTACTGTTTATGCCTAAGGTCACTACCTAATGAAATGAAATGTGTCTTGCAATACTTATTGGAAAGGCCCGGAAAAAACGGATACAACAAGATCATTGCTGGCAGTTGTTAAAAGTGTTGCGCAGGAAATGTGGAAACGGTCCCGACAACTCTTGGGTCAGTAGCGCTGGCCATAAATAGCAATGCCATGGAATCTAGTATAAATGCGATTCCATCTCTACGTATACAATGTCCGTTCACCACAGTCTCGAGCGTCATTTCGGGATGCTGCATAACGCATGCAGCATTGTTGATAAGGACTCGACTTTTAATTGACGCGAATTTCCCAGCGCACAACGCGGAAGCTCGGTGGACGACATTGGCCTAAGCTTGCCGATGTCCGTGACCTCTTCTTTTTTAGCACTCCACGACTGACTGAACACCATAGTACAGTTATCTTACAGTCTCCTTCCTGGATCTGCTTCAAGCTCTCTTAGGATACAGACACAGGCCAAGTTCAGTCGCGAAGCAACGAGCGGCCAGGGGTTAAAAATGGCCTTTCTCTCCCCAACCCCCTTAAGAACACAAAAACGTTTTAAACGACTTTGTGAAAACCTATAGACCTTATTTATAAATGGTACCTGTTTTATTATTCTTTTGCTAATGTGCAAATTAGCCTACCAAGCCTCATTTTAGAGCAAGAATTCCTTTCAATTCACCGTATGGTATCGAGACTTGGTAGGCTAATTTGCACTTGGACAAAAGAATTATAAATTGACCGCCATTTATGAATAAGGTCTATCTCT
Source organism: Astreopora myriophthalma (assembly GCA_014634185.1). NCBI lineage: Eukaryota > Metazoa > Cnidaria > Anthozoa > Scleractinia > Acroporidae > Astreopora > Astreopora myriophthalma. The sequence continues at coordinate 1,613,011 of BLFK01000926.1, forward strand.
ATCTCTCCAAAACTCCATCTTTAAAGTTGTTTTACCTGAAACAATAAGCTCGATGTCCGCGTGCATCTGGCCATGTTTATTCCTCACAAAGCACTGATAAATTCCCATATCTGCGGGTGATAATCTCTTAATTGTTAAATTTCCCCCATTAAACGAGTGCCTTTGCGTCTGTATCATTGGCTTGCCATTGAAATACCACGTGTATTGTACTGAGGGTATTCCAAACGCAACACAAGGCAGTGTTATTGTCGTGTTTGATCCTGCAGTCGTTTGCTTTGGTTGGGTGATCCACTCCGGTTTTGCTGGAAGAAAAACCAAAATCCCCATTGGAAAATTGTCAGCCATTTTAATCATATCACTGGGTCCCAGCACTCGAAAAAACAAGGGATTTCCGGAGAACGTTTTAAGTTACCGAGGACAACGATAAAAACGAGAACATAGTTTGAAACATTAAACCAGCTACTCAGGAGCAGGGAAAGTCCATGTTCCCCCTTAGAGCCATATTTATTTGTTTCTTTTCGGTGCTTAGGGACACCAACACGGCTGCCGTGGCGTCTGATGTGAAAAAGCTCTATACAATGCTCACCTTCCATTGCAATAATCGTCGTCTTGGTATCCGACTGTCCCAAATCATCACTAGCTCTGCACTTGTATTTCCCAGCATCATCTTGACTGAAACTATTGATCACTAGCCTGTTGATGTTCCCAGTAATGTTCCCCAAGGTCGTGTGCAGACCCCTTTTTCTCAGAGTGATCCTTGGAACCGGCCTGGTATTTTAATTAAAGCGATGTAAATGATGAGCCGTAAACTATCGGACCTTCTGGTTTGACACTAAGTTGACTGGTCTTAAAATGCGCCTCATCTGGAGCGGAGGAGTTTCGTCAAAACACAATCACCAGTGCAATTACTTCGACCAATCACAAAAGACGTAGATCAATCAAAGGACCTAATCAAAATACATGAAGCCAGGGCTAACCGCAGGAAAACGCGTGCGAACAAGGCAAGGATTTGCTTTCGAATGGTGCAAAAATGGAGCGGGATTTCCAGGCCAATTATACTAAGCATGCTCACTAGCCATGTTCTAATTGGGCTGGAGACTAGTGGGAAAAGTAAAGCCTTTCGCCTAAAACGGTATCCAAACATTAGTGAGTTTAACAAACTTAAACGCGAAGACACTTTTTGAAAATCTGCAATAAAGAGGATTTGTACTGTTGGAGGTAGGCTGTCCCATATAGGCTATCTAATAATGAGCTGTCTTATTTGAGTTGTTATCAAAAGCCGGCCGCTGACACCGTTTTTCTTTTGTTTAGTTTGTTTCTTTGCTTTTTGTTTCCTTTCGATCATTCTCAAATGTTGTATTGATTTCTTACTAACTCTGGATGTTCTTTTAGGTGGTAGGCTTGGCATTTTGTTAACCCGGTCGATTTCAAATACTCATGGTCGATTTGAAACATTTGTACCCAGGCCTGTATTCCTTTGGAAGACGAAGACGTATTCCCGTTTGAAGTGTTTCTACAATGATACTTACTTTCCGTAAACAATACACTCCAGGACAAACTTCTCTCCTTTTAGGGCCGTTCTTTGTACTTCAAACTCATCTGCTACTCTAGGCGGCTTGTAAGATGTGTCAACTTCGAGGAAGATAAAAAGCGACAATGGTATCACTTAATTTAAGGCCTGACATAACTAGGTAAGTGACCTCGTAAAGCATAAAAACCCGCCAGGGCTGTAAGCGTAACACCCGAGACAAAGATAAACGTCCTCAGCTTAAAAATAACCAAGAAAATTATTAAAAATAAATGTGACATTGGAATAAACATTGTATTTAAAAAACTTAGAATTACTCACTGTCCTTTGCAGCAAATGGAAAGCCAGAATGAACAATTGCAATTGAAACGCTAAACGCCTGACCACACTAGAGATGCAAACGGATAGCAGCAAGCTCAAGCACATTCATTCCAGAAACGCAAGTGAACTAAGCAACGCAGGCAAAGAGGATGCACATCCGTGATTATCTCTGCCTTCTTTTGAGTTTGCGAGCGCTTTCTTCGACTATATTCACTCTCAAAAATTCGAGTGCAGCAAGAGTAAACGCAAACGCTATGCGTGCGCGAGAACAATAGGAAAATTTTCATTTTTCTTGCGTCTGTGTCTGCGTCACCCCCATTCACATTTTGCGGTCCACTTTGCGTTTTTCCTTGCGCTTGCGTCTGCGTTTGTGTTTGCGTCACTTCCGTTCACACTTTGCGATTTTCTCTGCGCTTGCGCCTGCGTTTGTGTAAACAGGTCTTAGGTTCTTTCCGGTGTCGGTTCGTTATGGAATAACAACCTTTATTTTAACTAAGTGAGCAACTCTACACCAGTCTAAGTTGTTAGCTTGGGTTGGCCAGGAAGAGATCAAATTTGGAAGAACGTGTTGCTTTAAAGCCAAAAGAAAGTCCTGTTCTGATCATTTAATTACCTGGGAGAACGCTAAGGGAGACTGTCCTCACATCCTGCTTCATAATAAACAGATTCGTGACCGTACACACATACTGTCCAGAATCCGCCCTATCCAGAAAAGCAAAGTGCAAATCCCCTTCTTCACTGACCGCGTAGTGGGATGACGGTGCTAACGGCTGTTTGCCGGCGTCTGTTCTCTTTGACCACTGAATGGTCCGATGAGGGAAAGAGTCTGGAGCCATGGATCTTAGGACGTTGAGGTCTCCCTGGTTCTTCTCGACTATCTGGTCTCTTACGCTGAACCGATGAAGATCTGGAGAGGGTTCGTAAAACATATTTGAGTCAGAACTAAACTTCGGTATCAACCCGGGTTGCAAAGGTAAAAGTCATAAATTGAACTGTACAACCGTCCGGGGAAACTTCGTTCGATCGTCTCGATGTTTTTGGTTGGCTTGTTGGCTAATTAACTTCAGTTTCAAAATGATTATCCCAAAGTTGACATTGGCATTCAGCTGGCAGATATCTGCTATATACAGGAACTAAGTCATTCAGCGTAACCTCTTGACACAAGAGAAATGAAGCTTAGTTATGGCTAACATGCAAGAGATAGGCTAAAATCAAATTAGTTTCATTGATTTATGGCAAACAGCAAATTCAGCCTGACGTTTGCTGTTGGCGCTACTTACATGCAAATTTGACGTTTGCGGTTCTGCTTATGACAGCCTGTCTACCGTTTGATACGAGGCACTGGTAAGACCCTTCGTCCCTTTGTTTTTGCGCATTTCTTACATGCAGCGATCCATCGCTGGTGACCTGCAAGTCTGGGTCACGTACAGTGTTCAACGGAACCCCTCCTCGGTACCATTCCACAACGGCGGACCCGGGCGATTTGATGCACAGGACGGTAAACTTTGACTGTGAAACTGTGACATCCACAGGTTCGCTGAGAATTGCTGGTTTTACGCTGCTACCTGTTGAAGAGTTTTAACAGTAAATATGTCTCAATAACCCACTCTCTTGAGTCATTAATTCCATCTCCGTGTTAAGAATGAATTGGCCGGCACGTCAGACCCGTAGGATGGCTTTATAAACCAATAATAGGACTTGTGCAATCATCACAGTAAAGTATGCAGAAAGCAATTGCAAAGAGGCCTAAAAAAACAATCCGGGATTGAACGACCTTGATCGCGACTCGAACCCATGACCGCGCGATTGCGCTGCACACCATTGATATAAATTGAGCTAGTTATCAAGCTAAGTTCCATTAAGTGCCAGCTGGCCAATCGCGAGTGCGTATTATATCCCACAGTAGGTCAATAAATAGTGATTCAATACCTTGGGCGATTTATTATGATTCTACCGAGCTTAAATCGAAATTCTTGTATTTAGTTGGGCGTGGTGGTAGCGCAATGTTTGGAACTGGCTTTAAGATGATGAGTTTATAGCGAAATTGTGGTGGGTCAATTTACCTTATCAGCCCACCTGATAACAAATATTTTTATTCATTAAAACAGACCGGTCTGTAAAAATCTCGTGACCTACAGCTAGCGTGAGAATTAAACCGTGCAGGCAAAAGGCTGTCGTCTTGATAGAGCATGTACCAACTGATGACTGTCTCATTATACTCTTTTACAAAAACACAGTAAGGAAATAATAGTTCACTTGCCAGGTTTCAGGAGGAGAAGAAGAGGTGAACACAAGGCAAGAACTTTAACTTCCCATGTGACCTTCATTTTTTGGTATTGTATTCATACTACCTGGATAAAGAAAACAAAACACGTGAGTACAGAGGGGCACGCGCATGCATGGACTAGTCGATATCAGGTCTTAGCTCTTTACTGCTCGAGCACGAACGGAGAAACGAGCGACTCTGGTCAGCGACTCTCGAGACATGAGATTTTTTGCATGGTTCCGATATTTTGGTTGGTTTTAATAGCAATTCAGATAGCTGACGGTAAAACAGAACACCGTATTATATATGCATATATGCAGATAAGACTGAAAAGAAAGGTCCCTTAAAGCATTGGAAGAGCGCACCGTTTCATGGCAACTGATCAACCGGTATGGCAACTGTAGTTTAATTTGGGCATTCTAACTGCTTTTGTATCATACTTTGGCAAGAAGTGTTCTTCTTTCGAAGTACCATCGTCCTCTAGAAAATCACAAGTTGCAGATTTTCAGAATGTCGGCTCGGGCTGTCAGGGTTTGCTATTCTTTTGGCCAAGGAGTGGGTAGACGAGACAACAAGTTTGGGGGTGGGGGAGAGGAGGCAAGGATGTAAATTTGTTTGGGGTTCCCGTGTGAGTTGTACGTAGAGGAAACAAAGTGCCGAGCTAATGAACAAAGATAATTTTGTTACGCTCGCTTGTAAATCAGCAAAGGTTTGCTATGCACAATATTCCTTACAATCCGCCCCGGGTGTATATTTCATAGCCGAAGTATTGTACATCGAAGAATTTTAAAACCCTGCTGCCTAGGCAGTTGGAAACCCCATGGAAGATGCACGGCATCCCCGGATAAAAGGATGGTATAAAATCCCCAACCTTCAAACAGTTCCGAGTTCAACTTGACGAACCGTGGAAACCAAATCCAGCCAAACACAGATTGTTAGAGTTTATCAAGAAGAAGAATCAATTACACAAAATCGACAAAATATTAATTTGCAGTCATAAATCCCTCTGGCAATACGGCAATTTAAATAACGGTCGCTCACAAATCCAGCTTATAACCGGAAATTCTTTGTTTCATTCCAATCACTATGAGGTCGTTTATTAAGCATGATCGACCTGTTGTGTTTGTTGACAGTACGCGTAATCTGTTTGGCAGCTCGTGCACCTACCTGCTTAATTACAAGAAACTGACCGGCAAAATTTCATTACAGAGCGCCCACCAACTCGTGCAGCTCATTAAATATTTTGACTTGATTACTTGCGATCTTCTTACTACCGCTGTTTAAATCAATGAAAGGATTTCTTTTAAAGGGCAAACAACAATTCATAGGGAAAAACAAATGTTCCGTTGCCTAGAAAGCCACATTTGCTATTCAATTTGGAGCCTGGGAAAATTTCTGCGCCGATCTTTTTTTTTTTAAAGCGCGAGTCTGTAACAAGTTCATAGAACAAGGTGTGCTTTCAATCATGGTTTACTTTAACAATCTAAATGGAGAATTGTTCCTTGAAACCACCAGACTTAAGCTTGAAATTCTCGACTCATCGCTAGACTCCTCTTGCTAAGCATTTTAAACTTTAACGCTTTTATGGTTTCTGGCACGCGCTCTGGTCTCGCGAATGTTGTTGCAAAATGTAGCCTTCTGTTCTTTAAAGTGCACACAATCATTCGTTTTTGTTGCCACGAAAGATCGTACTTATTTTAGCTTTTTGTCAGCAAAGTTCCTTTCAGTTTTACACTGCATTGATATGCAAATATTTATTTTAACACATTCATAATTGAAAAGTGTCAAATGAATGGAAATTTCTTTAGTGGACTTGAAAGCCAACTGTATGAGCCTTCTTGTCAATGGTTTCACCTGCGCGCGAATTCATTTAATTGATTTTGCTTGCCCGCGATCAGAAAAGTATCGAAATGTCATCCAATAGCTTTCGAAAACAATTTAACAGTGGATCATTCGTGTCGAAGGTTTCTCGAGATCTTTTTAAACTTGTTTTCCCCGAAAGCGACAGGACGCAATTAAAACAATTTGCAGGCTCCAAAAGCCAACACTCCGTAAGATAAAAATGTCTACGCGGATAGAAAAAAATATATTTCAAGAAAACTAATGATTTGTCATAATTCATACATAGGTCCACACTGTTAATTTGTTACATAAATTTTATACAACAATTGCTTGTATAGCTTGAGAATTCAAAAAATATATATATTTTAACTTCCTGTCCAAATCGTTAGCTTAATCATTTAATTTATCTGAGGTTCCTAACGTCTAGATTCAAAACAAAAAACATAGATAGACGGATACAAAACAGTATGAAGCGCAATCATGAAATTGCTTGACGAAAAAGAAAGTACACGGAATTAAGCTATGATAAAGAAACTTTAATTTAATCGAGTTAAATTCCTGAGACGTTTAGCTTAAGGCACATCATATACGTAGCAAGAGTTACAAATGTTTACATACCATGTTGTTGGCCATCAAGATAAACTGAGACTTTTTTCGTTCTTTGCGGATGAAGGCTGTGAATGAAAAGCTGTCGATTCGTTTTTGGTACCGTGAAGAAAGAGTAGAGAACGTTCTTGGGACAAAAAGAAAATACCGGTGCTGTTAGCGTACTGTGTGAGCTTAGAGCAAAGAGCTTTGATCGCCTTTGTGCTCAATACCAGCGAATTCAAAATATTAGTGTTTTAAGGGGGGTCAAGATATCTTACGTAAATTACGTATTCGCAGCGCCAGATGTCCGCAACAGCTCGTTGATGAATTTACATAGATCAATTAACACTCTTATAAAGATTGATTTTATGTCTTTGTTTATACGGACAGTGGGTTGTTATTTCAACTTGAGCTTTCTGGCGAATGATCGTCCATCTTACGATTTTCTAATATCACAATGGTGCTCATCTTGAGTTGTCGCACATGAAAAAAAGAAATCTTTAAACAGGTTGAATACACTCAGGGCCGATTCTGCGATGTCTAGCCAAGACTTTCCCTCAGTAAATTCAATCTTCTGTAATGTTTTTATACATCTTTTGAATAATTTTCTAGAAGGTAACTGCTTCGTCATTAACTTGTACGCCTCGTTTAGATGATTATTTGGCTCCAGGAAATTGCAGAAAGGTAATAAAACTAATTTATGTTTACCTTTTATCGAGACTGCGAGTTAATGCTACAAATAACTGATTGGCCAAGCTTACAATTGCGTAAAGTTATATTGAACAAGAACTGCGAGTTTTTAATTTGTGGTTTAAGCTTGACATTAAAATTCAGAAAAATTCTCCAGCAAGTCGAAGAAACTTGAATTTATCATTGAGCGAAGTGAACCTTTAAATTCTACCAAATTCAACTCCGAAAACAAAAGCAATTGGAGATGTTGTTGAAATGAATTCTACTTTCATTTAAAACTAACTTCCGATGCTTCACTGCCAGAATTACAGTCAAAGAACAGATGATTGTGTATTCGTGGCGACATCACTGTCATTTATCTTAACGATACAAGATACAAGATAATATCTTGACTTCGAACAGAACCGCGGAAGGTGAGAAGTCGAAAATATGAAATTTTAAAGCCCATTGTAATTGGTCCTGTAACCTATAATTATCGTAAACAGCTGCTTTTCAATGATGCTATGTGCTGACGAGCTGATGGAAACACTAGAAGTTTGCCTCTACGACTTCATTATGTAGCCAACCGAGATTTCGCGCAAATGGCATCATTTCGACAAAATTGCCGGACGGCGCGCGCTTGAATTCTCTGTGACCGACTCAATTAGCAGCTGTGTGTTTACTGACCTAACTGATTAGCAGAAGGATTACACCTCGGAACACGCTGCTTCCACGCCGTCTAACCGTGTCAAGCCCCAAACTGTGCCAACGAGCAATATCATGGCAGGAAAGTATCACGGAAATATACACTACTTTTTACGCGCCTGTCCGGTGTAACAAGTATAAGTATTTAACGTCCGCTATTCCCCCCACCCTTAAGCGTTGGATTAAATGCAGTGCTGCGCAAAATGGCCTCAGTGGACACCTCTTTTGCGCATTCATGAAACTTGTTGCTGTAGTCAAACCATAATTCTGCCGCGCCATGGAACATCACTGAGTCCAACGGCTTTCACTTGCGATTTTTGTATTGCTCGCCGTCTTGTGTAACTACCGGCAGCAGGGTCTGTACCTTCCTGCAGAGATTGTCATGAAAACATTTTAAACCGGCTGCGGCGACATTTTATGTGTTGTGCGGGAAAATCGAGAGAAGGGGTTCAAGTTGCACGAAAGAGCTCGTATCAAAGTTGTATGTGGTCTAAACATGTCTAATGGCACTTCTTGGAAACGAAGATTTCTTAAAGTGGAGAGGTCCGATGCATGACTCTACAAACGCTTTGATCACGCAGCGAGACCCAGCACGGTTTCAAGCATTTTCTTCGTGGTTGCATTGAAATGTGCCTCGCGATCACCCTTTCGACCCAGAATGCGACCACCGGTTCAGGCGACTCCAGGCACAAGGCATGTTTTGTTGAGTTTAATTGTGCGATGATTATGGAATTGTTTGCCAAATAGGGGTGGGTTTTTCAATCACAAGTGTGAGAGCAGGTCGCTAGCATCAATTTGCATTGTTTGTTCGCAATTGTCCTTATCGGAAATGACATCTCTTAGTAGATGGAGAACAAAAGGTGTCGATGGCGAGGAACAAGTTGAAAAGAATGTTTAGATAACTTTCAGCACAGCTGTACAGCAAGACCACGGCATTGCAAGCAGCTGGTTGTGATTCGGTTTTAAGTGCTTTTTTTTTTCTTTTCTTTTCTTTCATGGAAAACCTGTTCCTCGAAGGAAAAGAATCACCTATCAACTATCAACTAAGGTGTCTGTAAGGGCTTTTTAACTAAATCATAATAGCCCAAACGCAAATAAACCTCTTAGCCGCAAGATAAGAGACAATTTCTTTTCGTTTTGCTTCAGGTTCTACCAGCCAAAACGAATTTTTAGTCAAGTCGAGATTTGTCGATGATATTCGACATCGGGTGTCAAATAACGATCTGTATTTCTCGGACAGGCAGATACGAAATCGTTATCAACCAGCTATTAAATCCCCGTGTATTGTAATGATCTATTCTCGTTATTGTTAGCATTCCACGCGGTTTTCAAGAGCAAATTACTCGGCACTGATGCGTGGTAAGTGTAGATTTAACAACCAAATGTAACATTTCGTGAAGACACGCAGCCGGCAAGGCAACCCTCACAACTTTACCTACCATTACAACATCTCTTTTTGCGGGGAATCATGAGCAGTGGCGTGCGTTAAGGCAATTTCGCGGCTGCGTGCTGCGACATTAGCCCTATTTTAGCCCGCTAATCGTTTTACCGTCATGTCGCTCGATACTTAATGATCATGATTTTTCGCCACGGTATAATTTTATGCCACAAAAGCGTTCGATTTTCCTACACCGTTGTCTCCCTAAGCGTGGCCCTTATCCCTTGCACCGTTCATTTCCTCAGATCTCACCGTTGTTTAAAGACTGAACTGTGCCCCTCATGGAGCTAAATGGCCTGTAAACACGATCGCTCACGGGTCAAAATTATTACGCGCTCCACTGGCACGCGAGTTCTCAATAGGACACCCTAACATAGTTACGCTCTTGAATTTGGCAGCAGATCCTTGTGCGGTGTGCAAATTTGAGAGCGTATCGGCAGCGTCAGAATACGTGAAAAATGCGTTTACGCCACTACATTGTTTGCGTTCTAGCCACAAACCTCAAAGCGGTGTTGCTGTTAAATTATTCTCAACTCGATTGTGGTGGGCAAACGGTGTTGTAAACGAATTAATACCGCGCGGCTGGGAAAGTTTTCTAAAGTGTGATAATATTTTCAACATTTTGCATCCACGCAGAAAGTCAGCTTAAGTCATCTTGCGAAGTCAGACTCCAAAACACACTACTTGTATACCGTGAGAATGTGCAAAAGTGATTTCGCTTATTTTAATTAAACAACACACGGAATATTAAACAGTTTCGTAGCCGCCGGTGGATATCAAATTGTTAAGATGAGTGAATACTAGTCGAACAGAAGAGCCTCTTAATATGAAACAATATGAACAGTGCAAGAAAAACAAGTTAACAGCGCAATCAGCTGACAGAACGCATATAAAGGAAAACAAATACTCGAGGCCGATGTGTATATCATATTGGCCTTGAGTTCTTTACCCATCTTTGCGCACGAGAATAACTTGACAACGCGCGAGTAGTTTACGGAAGCCGATAAGGATTTTATAATAATTAAAGCCCTTTTGCGAGACGAGTCGTCAAAACGCGAGTTAAAAGTAACGATATGACATAACTGGTATCTACAGTATATAAAAAACAATGCGATTATTAGACTTCTTTAAGTCTTTTCTAACGTGAAAGCCGCTTACCGTTAAGTACCTCTTGTATGACTAAGGGATTTCCCAGTGAAGCGATCGCGCCTCCTAAAATGAATGGTTTGCCTCTTGTTGTTAGTTTTTACTGCTTAGTTTGTTGTGGCGAAAGGAAGGTCTCTGTTCTCCCAGTAGGAATAATATAACCACAATGGATGATTGACAGCCAGGGGCCTGCTACCCAACGGGGCTGATAAATTAGGAAAGAATGCAGAGAAACTAGATTTGACTATCATCTATTTTTAACGAGTTTCTTCAATGCAAATCAAACTTCACAAAGTACGTTAACGCAAGTTTTCAGTGAGCGATGAACCAAATTGGTGTCTCCTCCTCGGAAATTGGTAGTTTTAAACAGGCTGTAACAGCTCAACCTATTTGGTATCTCCTTACCCACTCAGTCCCTTAATCTGACAAGTCTTCGCATTGTGCGCAAATTACGTGGCCAATTCTTGACCTTAGAAATACCATTAAAGACTTTTCAAAGAAGTGATTTCTATCGGCCTCACACGTTCTCCGATAACATCTCCGAAAGGCAACGGAGAAATCCTTGTTTTTGAATCCCATCTTCGCGTTATCAGAAGAACCTCTGGGAGGTCTACTAGGTTCGTAGATGTTTCAGTTCTAATTTGGAAAAGTTTTACATCGATCATGATAACCACGGTGTAGCTTGTCCGTCGCAAAACTCTGTAAACGTTCAACGCAGTGACAATTGGCTCACTCGATCGCTTCAGTAGTGTCCCCCTCGTCCCAAGATCGAGCTTTCCTCGGGGCGCAGTGGCTTCTCATCAGAGATCACTGATCTCAGACGAGAAGCCGCTGCGCCCCGAGGTTTTCTATCTGTTTGCGTGGGCATGGTATGCCCACGCAAACAGAGAGCACATTCTTCTTTCGGGGCTATTCTGTTTATTCCTATTCCGGTTTATGATTAACGAAACAACTGGTATAAGGTTTTTCGAAAGAACGCGTATTCCGAAAACGGAGCGCGGATAATTGCGGAATCGAGGCGACCTGAGATCTAACGCTTGGAATAGTTTGGACACAACTGAGACTAACATTACATTTCGGACTGAGGCCGCGCACGATTTTGGCACTTAGAGTCTGCCCAAAGGAATGCGAATTCTGTGCATTCCACCGAGTAAGTCGTGTTCTGTTTATTACCTTCATTCCGGCCATCGGAAGCAGAATAAACAGAATGCTATTCCGTTCATTTCGACAACGAAGTACCAAATGAACAGGTACTAGCCGAACATTCCGGCCACGTACGCGTATTCTTATTCCGAAATCAGTAGTCTGAACAAATGCCCCCAGAATCACTATCTCACTTTGTTGTGCGAAAGGGGTGTGGCAAGGCAAAGTTACAAGGGACACCAGTCGTTTTAATGGTCTGACCCTGACTTGTTTATTCAGTTAATTACAGCTATTGCCATCAGGCAAATCCTCTTATCATATGGGGCCATTTTGTGGAAACGTCTAACGAAATTTTTCTGTGATAACCTCACTGGGTGGCCTTTTGGGAAGGATGTTACTAGAACGAGGAATGGTGAATGGGGAATGGGGGATGGGAAATTGAAAAATGGGAAATTGAGATGGGAAAATCGAAAATGAGAAAAAATAAAAAACAGCCAGTTGGATTGTAAAGAATAATTGTTGTTAATATGGAATAATTTTTCTCAGCGGCGATTACCCAAGCTTTTAAAGCGTTTTGCGCCAAAATTAAAAGGGGCCTCGCGATGATAAGTACATTTCCGATGTCATTAAAAACCGGGATATTTCGTTTGAGTGTTCGATTACCCACAAAAAGTTCATTTTGGTGGAAAATTTTCCCGTTTTGCAGAGGTAAAAACAAATTAATTACAGTTTGTTTTGCCAGTTTTCTTCTCCAAGAAAAAAAATCACGTTAAAACCAATTTCTATCGGCTCGTTAACTAGTTATAGAGTTATTATTTTCCGTTGTAGGTAGTTGAGTAAGAAATGGAGTAATGAAATTTTTCTGCCAGTTTGCTACCCCATGAATACGAGCCATGTAAAACCATTCTCCATTCCCCATTCCCCATTCCCCATTCTCCTCAGTTCCAAGCCTTTTCAGGTGGCTTTCAGTGTCAAACCATAAGTGACGCGAAATTGGTGGTTACTGCAATTGGAGTCCTAGTTCCTTTTAGTCACTTCAAGGAGGAATAAAGGGGGTATGCAAACCCGCCGATCCATGCAATTTTTCAGCCCGATTCGCTGAGAGCCTTGCGGGGGGGGGGGGGGGGGGCCCTTGTTCCCTTGTTCCCTTCAAAAAATTTGTTTGTGGTCCCTTGTTCCCTGGGATATTTTGTCTGTGTTCCCCTGTTCCCCAGTTCAAATTGGCCATGTTCCCTTTCTCCCCAAAACCCCTGGGAGACCCTCTTCACTATTACGTGCGGGATCCGCACTACTTTAAAAAAAGTCGACAAAACAACATACTGACCAAGGCCGCCCAAAAAATAAAGATCAAAATCACAATCCGAACTTGCAGACAGTCAGAGTCCGGGAATCCGGGCCAAAATTTTCAGTTGATCCGCTATCCACGATGCAATCCGCTTACTTTATCGGATGAATTCCGCAATCTGTGACCTTCTAAATGCACCGATCCGTACACCCATTCACCACCTCTTTAAGTAAAACGTTTAGCTATTTGAAATAAGTATCTTCAAGAAGGTGGCGGGCGAGCTTGGAAAAAGTCCCAAGTTCTAATAACATAGCCTACCGCTAGGACTTGAATATCAAGTCATGGCATATTCGCGACGAGACAACTTGCCAGCTGTCATTTTTCTTTACGAACACAAAATCCTTCAAAATCCAGTTTTCCTTTCTCGTAGATCATAAAATCTTGAGGAATGAGTGTCTAAGTGTCGACAGGATCGCCTAAAGTACTAGATGCTTATTTACTTGGCTTCAAGCGAAGGTCGCTAAACAAAACAGACGTATCAATGAACTGAGTGTG
>BLFK01000926.1:1631496-1637755 GCA_014634185.1 Astreopora myriophthalma
CGTCAGCTAACACCTCTCACGTCACAATTATGCACGTGGCAATTATGGCGGGACATTCCCATGTCGAACTTCAATTCATGTCGTCAGCCTATCGCTATTTCGTTGCGCTATTCTTTTTTTCACAGTGTTTTGTATTCAGTCCGCATTTTATACCTGGTCCGCGTTTTATACCCGGTCCGCAGTCCGCGTTTTATACCTAGTCCGCGTTTTATACCCGGTCCGCAGTCCGGGTCCGCAGTCCGCAGTCAGCGTTTTATACTGACCGGTTAGGGAACCAGTGTGTTCCTAGTGTTTTCTAGGTTTAGTTGGTTTCAGACTTGTGAAGGATTTTTAGTTCCGACGAGAGAGTCCTTGAGTGATTTTCCTTCCTGTAGGCGACAACAGGCTTAAGCTAAGTTCATTAGTTAAACACTGACTCGCTTCATGCCCTCGAATGAACTTTGAAGCTAGTTTACTTACAAATGATCGAGCTGTTAGCTACCTTTTGTAAAACGAGAAGCACGCAGTTGAGCCGAATATCCTAGCCTGCATCTATCAGAAAATTGCTCCGTTGAGTTTTATTACATCTCGAGTTCTCACAGGAAACGTATGTAGTTTATTGGGTTTCCGACAGCCGTAAACGCGATGCCAACCCTCTCCCAAAATATAGTAGCGTATTGTATGTTGATGTTCCATCGAATGTCCCTTGGTTCGACAAGTGACAAGTGACAACAATCAAGGGTTCGACTGGTGAACAGGTTCATTCGACGCCACAGATATTGGTTTGGAAGCACACTGAGTGATTCGCTCCTATGGTTGAAGACGCTCCTTTAGGCTGCGTTTACACGAAAGCGGTTTCGCATCGATACGGTTTCACGACTTCGAAAGCGCATCGAAATCGATGCGGTTTGGAAGTGTTTACACGGAACCGATTTCGTACTCTTTACGTCATGCTGAAGTCATCACAGACCAAAGCAATCTGGGTACGATTAAAGAAAGAATCCATCATTTTGAATCAAACAATGCAAATTTCGCGCCAAGATGGTAACCGTACTGAAATCAATGCGGTTTTGCCGTTTACACGACAGATGAAACCGTATCGTTTTGAAAACGCTCCACTTTTGGCAGCGGTTTCAAATCGACCCGGTTTCGATCGGTGTCGTGTAAACGGAAGGCGTAACCGCATCGAAAACGATACGGTTACAAATGAAACCGCGTTCGTGTAAACGCTGCCTTAGTTTGTGGATCAGCTAGCCTGTTCCAAGGGTTCAGTTGGTTCACGGCACGCGATAGTTCACGCAGAGCGAGGCGGAAATCAAGGGACGAAAAATGGAGGGGCCTTGGGACGGGCGAGGAAGTCATGAACCCATTTAAGGACGTTAACTGGACTTAAACTGGACCCAATGGGCATAGAATTATTGTAGACAAAGAATTCACCATCTGACTGCCCGCACAGCGTGTCACCCTGGACGGGCGAAGGAAGAGCGAAATGTCTGAGCGTGAGCGATATTCCACCCGACGGTAAACGCCTTGAACCAATAACCAGAACCAACCATTGAGTGAGTTGTTGAGTTCTTGACTGATCGGATTTCCGAACACTTTCAGATTGTTACCTTAATTAAATTACAAAAGTCATGCCAGAGGATGCCACAAAAACAAAAACAAACAAAAAAAGACAAAACATAGTGGTGTGTATTCACTTACGCTTGCACCGAAAAAATAATCAAATCTAGAGCACACGAAATGGAAGAGATGGACGCACGGAAAAAAAGGCAACACACGGTAGCCACGTAGGGATAACGTCCCCCGGCAGACTCTTTCTGACCAGTAATACTCTTTCAGATCAGTAATGCGATTTTAAAACTTAATTTACGGACAAGCGAGAAAGCAACGAGCCTGGGTTTAAAAAAGGCGTTAACCGTACACTTTTTATTTAACTTTTCGTTCCCAACTAAAATATCGGTAAGACAATGGAGTGAGCTATAATACAGGTTGATGAATGTACGTAAAACAACTTAAGTTGATACTATAATACGTAAACAGTATGTCGAATGAAAAATCTAATAAAGTCTTGAAACTTTAACACTTCCTCTTTTCAATGAGAAAGAGTGTGAACTTGAACAACCTTGACCACTCGTTGAATATGTGAAAGTCACCGAAAAAAAAAATTACCATTGTAAATACAATTTATGTGACAAGCTCTCTATTTTTATCCTGACGTAAACCAAAAACCCAACGGACTGAAATATTCCAAAATCTGAACGAAACCTTGATCACACTCAGCAAAGAGCTTGGCTCTAAACATCAACAAGCGCAGTAGGTTAGTTTACAACAGCCTCGATTCCTTATAGATTGATATCGTTGAGAGCCAGTGAGACCCAGTGGCTCTCCAGCCCGTATCAATGATGAGAGAACCCGGCCGTCTGAGATGGCGGGCCCTGGTACGGTGACTGAAAACGGGCATGCGCAGGACCAGAGGAACTAGTTACAAGGAACTGGGGCGAACTGCTTGGTACCCGCGTTGGAGCTTGCGACGGAGAGGGAATCTGGGGTGAGGCTTGTTGAGATATGTATACAGCTGCATGTCCTATTCTGTAATTCTAAAGGGAACGAATAAAACAGCATCACTAAAAAGATCAGAGCGGCTAACATGTGGATTCTCCGGGTTCAAATCCCGCTCTGACCATCGACTGGATTTGTCTTCAGTGGCCCGGATCGCATCCCTGCTACGTACTGCAAATAACCAACTGCTTGTCTCCTTCCACTTGGGTTGAATTGAACACGGTTTTTTGAATTGCTCCTTTGTGTACACGGCGACACAAGCTTCATTTGAATACCACCGCGTGCATAAATGTAGGTTCTTTACTTTTGACACACAAGAGTGCGTGACGAGTTCATGAACAACATTACCACGCTCACACAAAACCAACTGAAACAAACAAATACAAGTCCACTTACCGCGGAGGGCTGGGGCTGATTGAATTGTGACAGGAGCGACGAACGTTGCGGACCATGCGTGGAGTGCGCGACCGCGGAGTGAGGGTGCGTTGAAGGTGAAATCACCGGGGCGCTGACGTAAATACTAGAATTAGAGTTATTATCGTCGTCTTCGATATCCATGGCATCTCCTGAAAATAGACAAGACAAAAGGTTAAACATTTCATATCTGCCTTGCCTTTTCCATACTTCGCCATTTACGCTAAGAGCCACTGTAATCCTTGGATAACCGTTAAATATACCTTATGTCTACCTTGTCTTTTCCGAAAGCTCATCACTTACTCTTAGAAGCAATGTGATCCTGGACAATGGGATAAATTATTTATATCTGCATTGTCTTGTCCCAAAACTTGTCATTTACTCTTACAGGCATTGTGATCCTTGAGTGTCGGTTAAAAACTTTCCATCTGCTTTGTCTGAGTGTTCTAAAACTCGTCATTTATTCCAAGAAGCATAGTAATTCTGGGGATTCTTACCAGTGAGCTCTGCGGATGGGTTGGAAGATTCTGTGCTACTAGAACCGGGTGATCTACCCATTATTACAGAGGGCTTCGACTTCGAGTCTGTATAAGCATAAAACTGAGATAAGACAAGGGAAGCAAGACAAGAAGAGCGTTAGAGTACATTACTTAACTTACATACCTTTCTGAAGTTCCTCGGAGATGAAAGATGTCAGTTTCTCCGCGAACATCACTTTCTCTTGCTCTTTCCTCGTCAACTGTTGATGTTTCTTTTGTATTTCTACAAAAAAAAAATAGAAAAAACAATCAAGAAACTCTTTGTCACTAACCCGCAATTAAGACAATACGTACAGGTGTAATCAGTAACAACACTAAACAGAACTTCCCGCAGTCTCCATTTTCGAGTCGAGCGTCCAAGGAGTGAATAGAGACTTCTCTTCGGTCGCCAGGAAACCAGTCTTACCTCTTTTCAGACGACAATCTCCATCGGGGAACATTAACCCTTTTCCTTCGATCCTTGACGAGTAAATCCCTCTTCGGTAAGTATTGTTAGCAAGCTTCGAAGATTGATGCAACAGACCTGCAAACAAAAATGAGTCATCAATAAAATGATATTTTTAAGTATCAAATATAAAAGCAAGATATTCACCCTCTAAACATCCGCGAATTTGCCACGCTTTCAAGTACGAGATAAGTGTGACTCTAGATATGATCGTCCAACGCACTTCCCTATCCACGAAGGGCAGCAGGGGCAGCGATTTCAAGCACAACCAACTATCTTCCACCGTAGACGCCTACGGGATGACCTATTGTTTTATTGCGTTCTCGATGCCGTCGGCGGCGTCGTTTCGTTAACTCCCTAACATCTAGGCGATCTAACCTACCTGAATAAGCGAAGGCTATCTCGTCATAAAGACCTCAAGGCTTCATGACTTAAACACGACTATCAGCTTGGATGTAGAATATTAATAAATTTATTAACAAAGCCACGTGATCTTTTCTTACCGCACTTCTCTTCCACGTCAGGACTGACTGGTTCGAAGTGCGGTCCATTCATGTCGGCACCACTCGACACCGGTCGATGAGTGATGACCGGCGTTGTCGATGCTAAGCTGAGATTTGGGACAGAAAGCGAGGACTTGATTACAGACGCTGGAAACACTGAGGCCGGAGCGGAACATGGCACTGTTGCAGGAGCCGTGTTGGGCGGTAAGGGTCGGGGAAGATCTACTGATAGGCGGTTACGAGATCGATTGCGATACTCCAGCAACGACACCTGCATCAAATGAGAACAACATGGTCACTGAGACGTGAAATCTTCTAAAATTTGGAGGCTTCGCTCGATTGTGGACTTGCACAATGAAGCCTGCCCCACATAATATCATAAGATGAGCATCAAGGGAGCAAAATGGCCTAAACTTCCTCAAAAGAGTTCTAAACATCATTTTTGCTCGATATTTTCGCACTGCTTGCGGTCTTAATTCCCTTGTCATCTTTGCAGAACACGGCTCGAAATTAAAAGCTCACACTCTTCGTCCTTTATGGTCGTGCTTGCTTGAGCAAAAAAAATTAGCCTCCTGAATGCGAGCCGCGGAGGAGCAGAATGTTATGGTAATTTTGGGAAAGGCCTTGTTCTTCAGGATTCCCGGCATTAAAACACAAAAGAAACCAAAGGTCTACAAATTGCAGCTTCAGCTACATCATTTACTGAAACAAGGCTTTTTGACTTTTTGAAGGCCTCCTACTCTCCGCCCTCCGCGTTGTTGACGACCTTGTGTCTATATCTTGAGCATCAAATAAAAAATAAGTTTATCATACGGGCATTACCTGTTATCCACCGGGGGTCGGTGGTGCAACGATTAGTCGTAATAAAATGTCCTCACCTTTTTCTTGCCCGGAGTCCCAGACGAATCACTGTTCTGCGAAAATTGAAGCACAGACTGCCCAGTAGTTAGGGCAGGGACAGGTGAAACAGCACTAGTCACCACAGGCCAGCCACCTCCAGGGGATACAGCGGGGTTTGTACTACTGCTAACGGGACAATTATTTACAAGTCTGGGGTCACTGGGTCTCCGCTGCGAAATCGCTGCTGTAGCAACTGTCAAATTCAAGTACGGCGTCTCCACACCGCTGGGCGTTGTGGAAGCGTTAATTCTTAGTAGTGATTCTTCTTTCTTTGATAATTGTTCATTATTTGTCACAAGTTCCTCTCTGTGCGGTTGTAAGTTGTTCACGCTGTCGCCTAACACAATCTGAACCTGCTGCTCCAGCGCGACTGGAGAGCTCACAAAGAGGGGTTCCTCCCGGGTGGATTGATTTGATAGCGACCGCACGGTTTCCTTGCTCGTTTCCTCCGATTCTGAAGTAATATTTTGGAACTTTCTCAAATGCCGCTTTTTAAGGGGCAGTGGATCTGTGAACGAAATCAAACGCTATTATTTTTGACACCTAGATAAGGAAAAGCCCCTACATGGTAATAGTCTTTTAACCCTAAAGGCGACTGCGTAAAACCAGCTCGTCTCGTGTCGCATCCCAACTATTACCAAAGAGCATTTCTCCTTTCCCCTTCTTTAATTTTCTTGTTTCTTTACAGAACGAATCTGTATGTCGACGATTCCAAGTTAACTTCCCTTTATTTTGACACTGCTGTCAACTTCAACGTATGTCACAATTGCGCAGCGTTCCCCTGTCCAGAGTGCTTTCTTGTCGTAAGAAATCACTAAAAGTTGCCTCACATGCTTCCACTGCGGGCCATTTGATTGTCGAATACCCTACCCAGGCTACTGCCTTCCACGACAATGTTGCAATGTTGCCCCCCCCCC
>BLFK01000926.1:1637765-1640265 GCA_014634185.1 Astreopora myriophthalma
ACCTTGGGACTTAACATCGCTTGCTGCAAAAGCCTCCCGAAGTTCACACAAAACACTGACTGCTTACCGATCATCTTAGGAAGGCCATTTCTCCTCAATGACAAAGGAATTGTCTTTCCATTGACTGGCCCATGTATCGCGTTCTTAACACTGATTCTAACGCCATTTGGAGGCCGTTCGTTGATCAGATTTTGACCGTAAAGGTATTGAAATAACCACCTCTGCGATCAAGAAGTGAGAAAGGGAAAACAAAGTTCAGCGATACTGTGGCTTAAATTACATATATCGGTCGACCCCAAGTGGAAACACTCGCAGCATTATTCTAATATTAGAATGATTATCGCGACGAGTTCAGCACCTTCAGGAATGGGCGTAACTCGGTTGCTTAATGAGCTACAGGTTTCCCAAGTTCTATAGCGGGTGACTTCAACGGCTGATTCAACTTTCCTCTTATCCTTGTAACTACAGTTTAATCCACGTAAAACGCTGCACTGACAGAGGAAAGAGGGTAATTCGCGAACCGTAGGCCTCTATCGATACAAGCCACAGAGCGAATGGCCCTACAGACGTTAAAGTACATTTTCGTTCGGTAAAGTGAAACTGCAAGACCGTAAAACATGTATCTCACCATTCTCCTCGAAATCCCGCTTTCAATGCGCTGGAAAACTTAGCAAAACTAGCAGTCACTTGATCCACGACCGCGCTCGTGAATGGCATGGGTCTATTCCTGCAAGGACGTCAAAAATGCTTTCAAAACTAGAATGCAAAGCAGTCTGTGGCGTCATTTCAGGAATAGATCCATGCCTCTCACTAGCTCAGTCGTGCATCTAATGACTGCTGATTTTGTTAACTTTACGTACTGTTTGCGGCCTCTTAAAAGTGAAACCTCGCAGCCAAAAGGCGACGTAAATGTTTGATGGTCTTGAAATTTAATCTTGGGGTTAGCTGCAAGTTAAACAGTTGCAAAGACGCATAGGCTTGAAGGAGACTCGAACCCAACACCGACAGTGCGATTGCGCTGCGCAGTGCTCTACCAACGGAGCTCGCTACCAAGCCAACTGGGTGCTGTTCGAAGCGCGAGTCCTGGGGTCCTTATCACTTACAGGGAAACCCCGAAAATTCCGGTTGGAAAGTCAAATGGTATGCACCACTCTACTTCGAACGTTTCTCATGTTAAGAGCCATCGGCTTTATCAAAGTCTTATTTCTGTTCTTTTGGAGGTTTCCAGTTGCCATAGGGCACATTATCTATCTTCCGCTAGGACATTTACGCCTGAACTTTCCATCGGGATGGTTCGTATAAACGGTACGCACCCCTGGAGTCTGCGCGAGCCTTCATTTTCCTTACCTTTTTTAGGGATCCGTACAAAGGACTACTTCGGGAGACTCTCTGTCCAAACTTGACAGACGCCACAGGACTACCAGGGGCAGGTCCTGGGCTTGTTCTCTCTGTGGCTGAGCCGCTGTATCCGCTGGCCACACTTTCAGCACTGGTTGGGGAGCCTATCGAGAAGCACAAAGAGAACACTTGCAAACTTCAGTTCAGTATAACTCGAGAACATAGCCTCGCTCTGGGTGGACCCAAAACCCTGAGGTGTTCTCGGTGACTTGCCCACTCTCGGGCGTTGTTGTGTAGGTGTGTATTCTTTTGCGACTATACCGGAATAAGAACACACGGAATGATCAGTTTACTTGTTCTTTTAAAGTGTCTATCACCTCAAAATACTTTTCCGTTACAATAATTCTCTGCACTTTTCCCAAACATATTTTGTTGCTCTACAACCTTTTTACTGAAGACTCACATTTTTTACTGGTTTCCAAAGGTGGAAAATCCGGACATGGTTTGATCCGCGACCGAGCAAGGAAGGGGAATGGGTTCAATACCGGGTTGACGTCACAAAACTACTTTGCATGGTTGTTTTCAATGAACAATCCCAATGCAAAGTACTTTGTGACGTCAACCCGGTATTGAACCCATTCCCCTTACTTGCTCGGTCGTAAATCAAATTACAGCTGGTTTTTCCAACTTTTGAGAGCGTGTAAATCAGCGGATCTGTAGGAAAACGTTTTTAAAGCAAAAAATATGTTTGTGACTATTGCAGAGAATTATTGTAACGGAAAAGTATTTTAAGGTGATAGGCACTTTAAGACTGAGGCATTCCGTTTCGGAATGAACGGAATAGCATCCCATTTAATTCTGCTGCAGATACCAGAATGAACGGAATACACAGAATACGGGTGCTTTTGGGGGGATTTTGACGGCAAAATCGTGTGCGAAAGCAGAAAGCTGGCATGGCGTTTTATAAGCACCGCCCATTAGAAAAAAGGACAGCGTAGTTCAGCAAAGCACATACCTGCAGTAGAGGGACACGGACTGGGCGTGTTTCTATCACAGACAACAGCAGCATTAATCTCTGCCAAACATTCCGGTTCAGACTTGTTCAAATGGTTGCTGTCTGTTGTGCTCGTACAAACAGTGTCAGATACCGTAACAGCATCAC
>BLFK01000926.1:1645265-1652765 GCA_014634185.1 Astreopora myriophthalma
TCCCAAGGGTTGTTGCCAATTTTTTAAAAATACAATAGTAAGACTTACCAGGGACAAATCCAGGGGGAGGTTTTTGTTTCTGCCTCTGTAACAAGGAATAGAGAGAAATTCAAACACATGTAAAAGGTAATCACTTCCCAGCTTTCAATTAAACAATCTACATCACTGACCTGTGAGTACATGAGAATTGAACCACCCTTTGAAAAAATGAATCTCTTTTCATCATCGACTTTTCCCCCCAAATAGTTATCACAACCTTGCATTTTCATAATACCCACCCGTCTTCTCTTGGGTTTCTTATCCTTGTCATTGCTTTCAGCCTGTCATGAAAAATTTCCAATTAGTTATGACAACAAAAACTGTCTGTGTGATGAAGGGAATAAGGAAAGACAAATCTGAAAACTTTAAGGTGAAAACAAGCTAATAATTGGTAACCTAAGACATCAAACAGAAAAAAAGAGAGGCAAAGTAAACAATAAACTACATACATGAATTGCATTATTGTCCTTAACCTTGATCTTGTTGGGACCTCGTTTTCGTTTCTGGCTGACTTTAGCCGTCAGCGTGATTCTTGTTGGTGTATTCGAGACAGCAGTGTATGACGGCGTATCTCTGTCCTCTTCACTATCATCGTCGTCACCTTCATCATCTACAAAGTGAAAAGGTGTTCATTGTTCACTACTTCTGTCAAGAGCTCAAAAGGAGGCACGTGCACTCAAACCGCAACTTTGACCAAACCGCACTTTGACCAAAAGTGAAACTGCAAACCGCAATTTTGACCAAAACAAAGCAAAGATATAGCCAGTCTACCAAAGTTATATACTTTGTAAACGTATTCCATGAACTAAATACAATCAATATTCCCCCAGCATTGTGACAAAACAAAAAGGGTAATTCAGGACCTACCACTTTGCTCTTCTCTCTTCCGCTCTTGGATTGCACGTGCGTGTTCCCTATCCAACGTCCTACGAAGGGGAGAGAAAAGGCAGATTAAACAGCTACTTGTGTATGTATGTTCAAGAATGGTGGTTCATGTGGAAACTGCAGTCTGAAAAACCCTTAACATAAATTATGCACATTTGGGTACAAAAGACCACCCATCCCTGAGTGGGCACAGAGAAAATAAAATCTGTGGACAGCTTATCAAAGGATGCTTTTACCTTGGTTGGCATTGGTCACACAGATAGTTTTCTGGCACTGCATCAGAGCTGATTCCCATACATTCTATATGCTGCCATACACTGATAGGACAAAGACAGCAGATCAGGGAAGAGTTACTATAGCAGAGTTAGCATTCTGTGTCACATAATTATACACCTATAGGTGTGGCACATGGATTTATCCCAGTAAAGCACTAAACCAGTTTCGCACAACTCCACCCTGCTTTATACGAGCGACAGAACGAAGACACAGGGTCAATGCGGTCTATCAGGGCTGCATTGGCTAAACATTCCTCCATCCTAGAAATGACGACCAAAGAACAACACTAACCTGCACTTGTCACAACAAATCATGTAACCATCATCATGGTCAAAATCACTGTAAAAGGAAAAAACAACACATGTCATTAGTAAGTTAAAATTAAAGAGCTCCGGGTCCAGTTGTTCAAAGCCCGATTAAGCTACCCTTGGGTTAGAGGGAACTTTGATTCCAGTTTATTTGCCATTCAACAAAAATTTCCCAAAAAATTTTTGCTTGTTACTTGTGACTTACAC
Source organism: Astreopora myriophthalma (assembly GCA_014634185.1). Classification (NCBI taxonomy): domain Eukaryota; kingdom Metazoa; phylum Cnidaria; class Anthozoa; order Scleractinia; family Acroporidae; genus Astreopora; species Astreopora myriophthalma. Next base: position 1,646,981 of record BLFK01000926.1, read on the forward strand.
TTTTTTTCCCCTTTAGTCAAAAATCACATTTTGCAGGTGTTTTCACAGGGCGAAATGAAAACATTGGTTAATTTTTAATCAAGGGTTAGCATTAATCGTCTTTCGAACACCCAGGCCCTGGTCTACACCAACATTTTTGGGTGCCACAATAGGCCACAAATATAATAAACAAGTTACTTCATGGTTAGTTCGACTGTACCATTTTTATTCACTTACTCGAAGACTTGCTCGTTCGTTTGCGATTCTTCACAACTCGTGAATAAAAATCGTACGCGCTCACCAACCATGAAGTAATCTATATGTATCTTAAAAACTCAGAGATTTCTAAGCATGAAACCTTGCCATTCGTTTTTCCTTCCCTAACTCGCAAACATGTTAAAGAACCAGCCTTCTAGGAAAAGCATATCATACATGTAGTTTTTAAAGTGGCCTTTTGGGCCGGAAAGGTCTTGGGACTTTTGAGAAGTGGGTCCCTGACGTTTTCAGCATAAATTATTACAGTAGGTCAGACAACTGTATTCATCAGCTTTTAAATCTCACTACGAAGCCAAAACTGAGTACAGCGCAGCCCATCTCACCATATACACCGCGTCACGCCATCATCTTCATCATCCTCATTTCCTGTGTCACCATCCTCTGGCCCTGGACTGTTGGAGTCAGGAGGGGTCATGGGAGGGGGCTGCCCATAGTTGTGATCCTGGAATAAGATGTTAACGCAGTTGCTTACACTATAGGTTCCTTTTTGCATCAATCTGCAGCCATTTCTGCAGTTACAGGGTCACTTAAACTTGCGTTGTCATGGTATTTTGGAGTCACTCCAACATACAGTGCATACCAAAAGAAGTAACAATACACTACAACAACAGTTTTTTCCTCAAGTTTTTTTCCCTTGTCCCAATCATTGCAAGAACTAGCAGAAGGTTCCACTTTTTTGGCAACACGTCATTTATTCACAATTAATGTCCCAACAACTTCATATGCAAGAAAATAATTCAGGGAACCTTTGAAACAAACACTACCAACAAGGCAGCCCCTAAGCAGATGACCGTTGTAGTAGCTAGCTGAACATAATTTTTAAAATCATTCATCTTCAACCACTGTCAAGTTGAGGTTTCAATTAATTTTTATCGTCTTGATGTTTCCCGCCTTTCCTCTGGCATTGCAAAAAGTCTGACCACAATAACCTTGTTAACCCTTTAATGCCCAACAGTGACTTAAGAGATTTTACCCGGGCTAACACCACACAATTTGACTCGTCAAAGGGGTACCCCTAGCGCAGGAAAGGGTTAAGATAACCTTTTATACCATGCCATACAAAATACAGCCAATCAGAAAACAGGAAAGCCATTGTATATTTGACGGTATAACACCCAACTTTTCAATCGCGCACTGAAATCTTATTCCCATCAAAATGAAGAAGGCAGAGGACTCAGAATTCTAGTTCAGGGGTTTTATTAGAAGCCGGGACCTGGGTACTAACACCCGTCTACACTGAGGACAGTACCCACCATTGCTCAAAGGAGGCCTCAAGATCAAAAGCCAGACTATATATAGGGGTGCCCTCTTACTCGATCACAAGCTCCCTTCTACTTGAAAACTTAATGAAACCCCTGCTAGTTAGAATTTTATTTTAGAATTTTTTCTCCCAGACTATGAATCAGTTAGTTAATAAACATTTCAAAAGAGTTAAAACATCAACATTGTAGACAACAGAAAGCCAGCTGAAAGGCACTGAAATGAAGTCTTAGTGTGTATCTCAATTGACTGTGTTGGCCACTGTATTTTCTATGGCATGGTATAAAATTGTTATACACACTCTCCTAAAGGCTCATGTGTATACCGAGAAAATACAAGTGACTCGTGGGATATTCCATGGTATACCACTCGAAAGCCTTCCATAACTAGTATGAATTACACACATAATTATCACACAGTGCAATAACCTGACCTACCAAAAGCAAGGGAGCATGGCGAATGGATGCAACACTGGGCATTTTTGGTGCTGTACTAGACTCTGCCGGTTGAGGACTGCGGAGAGAGACAACACTACTATTAACATAATACTGATTAGTCCTCCACTTTTACTTCAAGGTGTCTACCTAATTTGGTTCAAGAATTTAAGCACTTTTCAAGGACCTTCAAGGATAACATTTGTATTTTTTAAGGATTCAATGTGGTGCAAAATCAAACCATTGACAGATTTCACCCTTTTTTTAAAAACCATTTTGTGTCGCTTCTTCCCTATCAGGATTGTATAATCTGTACACTGCGGCTACTTCACAATTTGGGTTGGATGCCACGAACTACAAATTTCACCGACTTTGCAGTACTGTCTACAATTTTCAAGGACTTTCAAGGCCATGAATTTTTATTTTGAATTTAGGGCTTTAAGGACTTTCAAGGCACATGTGAACCCTGTACTTGTATTCAAAACCATTTCATTTATTTACCTCTAAAGGGATGAAACAGCAGTTTTTAAATAATACAACTCCCCCCAAAAATGTAATAATTGTATACTGTGATTCAAAACTTACTGCATCATCCACACTGTATGCAATAAAAGATAATAACAGAACCTGGTTCATGTCTTCTTCAACTCTTCTTTACAGCCATTAGTTCCTTGGCTGTGCTCACAGGCACTTTTCACGCACTATTTTTATTTTATTCCATTTTTGATGCTTTACATGTAGTTCTGTACACCCATTTGGCCATCCCATCTATTTCAAATAAATTTGCTTAATGGTGTCCTAATCTCAACACTGCTGTTTATCTTGTCTACTGAAAAACTAGGATGTTTACACTACAGTAAACAAGAATCATCACACATGATTGGAATGGGTTTGATGTGGTGTCTTGTAAATAGTAGAACAATTCACATGGCACACAAGCGGCACTCTTGACAAAATAATGAAAATTAATTTTCTTGAATTTTTGGCTTGTACATGCACAGAACATGACGAATGTAACTATTACTACTACTGTCACTGTCACTGTTATTATACATTCTCATAAACATAATTAGCTCTCCTTGAAAGCAAGGATTAGACCATGATCCAAAATTGCCTAAGGTGAGTCTCACTTGATTGACAGCACTTTCCGCAACACGTGTGTTGTACCTAGGAGTCTTGTCTTTTGGACATCATGGAGACTAATGCTTGCCCCAGGATTTTGATTAGTAACTTCTCCATCTTTGTACTACAATAGCTGTTATTATCATTTGATAGCTACTATGATGATGATGATTATTATTATTATAATTATTATTGTAATGCCACTAATTCCACAAGTAAGGTAAAGTTGGTAAATTTATGAAGGCAAGCTGTAGCCTATAGCCTCAGGCTTCAAGCACTTTCCTTAGCACTCTTCCTGTTCCAATTAACGCACATTCTGTAACATTATCATTACCACTGTTAGCATTATCGTTATCATTATCATTATTAATATCAGTTATTATTACTATCACTGTTACCATTAAAACTGAAAAAAGGTTTAATTTTGTCCCAGAGACATCACTGGGCTGTCATTCTTTCAAATAATGTCCGCTGCAGTACACATCATCACAGTAGAAACTGTTTTACAGGCCACTTTAACAATAGCCTATATATGTAGATCAAAAGAATGCTTCCCAATTCATAACAATTTCTTGTTTTATCTGAGACATATATACCAATTAGAAAATAAGACACCAAGCAATACAAAAAAATGGAAACCTTTCTTTTCCTCGCTGGGTCTTGTCTCCTAACTCCAAAAACATAAATTAGTAATATCTGCACCTACCATGAACATTTACATTACTTTCACCACAAAGAAAGCAAAAAAAAAAAAAAAAAAAAAAAAAAAAAAAAAAAAAAATATATATATATATAAGATTAATTATAGACCATACTAAGTATAGTAATATATGGAATTTGCACTGCTGTAATCTAGTTTCAATATTTGTAAGTATTGTCCTGTAATATTCTTTCTCTGTAATTTTTTTTCTTAAAATTAAAAAAAATAAATAAATAAAAAAAAAGAAAAAAAATAGCCTATATAGCAAGTGCTCTACTATAAAGAGTGCAAGGTTCTTAGCTTGAACCTCACCCTCTCTATACTTGTGCCTGATGTGCATGGCAGTTAAATACAAGATCCCATCATTTTAATGGTATGAAGCCTTGCAAGAATCGCTATGATGTGCAAACTTCAGAGGAATTTCAACTCTAATTTGAGGTCAGAGGGTCTAACTAACATGACCACAAAAGAATCATGAATCCGCCACCACAGGTCATTAAAGCAATGTTTTGTTTTATCCACAGCTGACACCCCTAGCTACTGTCTTATTCCTTAACCACCAAGCATTGTGAAACATCCACAGAATTGATATACATGTAGACTTCCAATGGATAGTGCCACATGCCACTTTTAATTATTTCAACACTGTACACCAAATCAGGCACTTCTTGAACTGAATGAGGGAAGGGATTTTGAAAAGGGAAGAACTGTAAAGTGCCAAGTAATCGGAAACAAAGTTATTCTAAGCCCAATCACATGATTTTTTGTGACAACTTGAAGCAAAGGGCAAACATGACCATATCATTTTGCATCCCACAGTTCAAATTATGCATGTAATACAGCCACAGAAAAAGAAACTAAATCCCCAAGACATTTTGGAATGCTCTCAGCCTATTAGAAGTCTATAATTAGCACAAAAGGATTATAGAAAGAAAAGTTTATGAAAGAAAACCCTCTCCTAAGAAAATGATGCAAATTTAGTTGTACAGGTAATCAGCTCGTGACAGCCAAAAAAAAAAACAGTAATGATCTTTTTCTCCTCAGGGTCAAATCATGCCTCCTGATAAAATTACAGAAAACAACATCCCAAATCCCAAAGCACTGTTTGTTTTGCAGCATATTGTCTCTTCAACACTTCCAAGAGGAAATCAATCATGTGTTCTTGTGGCTGTCTCAACTTCCTAAAGTCATTGGACAAAAGCACTGCCTAATCCGGTTCAACTTCATCAGAGAAGTTCAAAAGCTTAATTCCAGATCAATGTAGCTGAACTCTTGTGAAGGACTTGAATGTTTTTGTGCAATGAATTGTTCAAATTCCTTAGGTGGATCATATGTCATAAAAGAAAGGTAAACACACTTCACATAAACAGACAAATTTTATTACTTTAAATCTAACAAAGGAAGCCATTACTTAAGTGACAACAAAGACCACTGTATTATTTTACTTGCAACATAACCTTCTAGAGCTACTTTGGGTCATGCGGGCTTGTCTCCAAGGAACAAATCCCAATTGAGCAATAAATACATGTAACATTGACAAGTGACACTGCAGGTAGAATTACATATTTACACTGACTTTTCATCCTTGGAAAAACTCCAACAAAGGGGCCATCCCAATGAATGGCTCCTACTACATGTACAACTGTGTTAAAAGGAGGCTCAACAACAACAATCTAAAAGCTACAAAGCAGATCAGAACCTTCCCGTCAGTGTTTAAAGCTACTTTACTCCTTTATGGTTAGACTGGAAGCTACACATACATGTAGAAGGCTGGGTGTCATGTGCATAAAACAAATTTCCAAATGAAACAAGGCTAACTAGCTAAGTTTTGAGGAAGGGTAGACGAGCTGAATTCAGGAGTAAAGACAACCCCTTCCAGTGGAAGAGAGGAACCGTGTACCACAAGCCCAATAACTTTCACACTTAAGCCAAAAATATCACTTTGTTCAGTACAACAAGCTTCACAGAACAGTCAGTTGTCGAGGGGACCTGTCAAGACTCCCACTTGTAAGAA
>BLFK01000926.1:1657765-1670996 GCA_014634185.1 Astreopora myriophthalma
AACTTCCTGAGGAACTGGTTAATAAATTAATATGAGGTGGATTATAGCATTTTAATCTGTACATAAATCCCACACTTAAATTTTATTCACCATACCATGGCTGCATGAACTGATCAATACAGTGTTGTTTACCAAGCTAAGCTGTGTTAGGCATTTGTAAAGTAGCTTTTGGTTTTCAGAATAAAATTTAAGTGTGTAACCATGCATGTGAAAGCTGTTGTGCAGTGCTTTAGAGTGATGTTGCTTTTACATTTAGTTTCTGAAAACAAACATTTTGGAGTCAGTTCGATTGAGGTTATGAACCCCTAAAGAGCAAAGACTACGGAAACATCTGGCATGAAACGTATTGCACTTTATCGATGTCTTACATCTGAATAGATTTGCACTTGAATTGCAAGCTATTATGATGGTAATATTTCACTCTAAAATGCTAACATTAGTTGCCAAATGATTAAGACTGAAAAATAAATCATTTTGAGCAATTACTAAAAATGTGTTCTCTGTTATGTCTCAGGGACAATGCATGTAGTCACTTTGAATGAAGAAATCGTCATCAAGTTAAAATAGCAGGCTACACGTAGTTCAACACAGACAAGGGGCTCCTGAACAATAATCCCACTCCTATTTTGCCGCAAGTTGAATATTGACCCTTACACAATACAGAATTCAATTGATGGGAACTGAATTGCCATAACAGGCCAGGACCAAGATTGTCACTGATAAGGCATAGTACGTGGAAATGAAATGATATTGATGTCCACATGGTTGACAGGCTATGTGATTACCGAATAGGAGAACAAACAGATAGAGATTGATCCATCCACATGGAGCAATTACGATCATTCAACCTTTAGTTATTTTATACCACCCAAAAAACTGGATTATACGTATCATGTAAGGTCAGACTGGGAGCAAACACTTCACAGAGAGAAATAAATTGGATGTTGTTTCATAAATATAACATGAGGAAACTGGCCCCCAATTTTCATGATGAACCAAAAGGGAATTTGCAGGGCTGCAGGAGACAACATCAACTAATGAATAGTCATGCACAATTGCAAGAACATCGCAGAGGCTCTGAGAATCCAAATTTGCACAAAGTGTTCTTTGGGTATGGTGTATACAGGGGTTTCAACGGGCAAACAGTACTTTTGGAAGACTTATTCGCATCTGGATGGACACAATTCACAATGAGGCTGTCACAAAAATAATGATAAAATATTTTTGCTATTTAAACATCACATGTCAAATAAACAGCTTCAGGTTGAGCAAATTGCACCCAATGGCACTTGAAGCCCAAGGAACCTTCATAGCTTTTATGAATTTAACACACATTTGCCGTGAATTTAGCTACCATGAGCATCAGAAGACCTTTCTCATCTACCGCAAGATACAAATATTAAACTGTACAATACAAGGTGAAAAATTGGCCAAAAATTCATGCTGTTGAAAACCAATACATTTTAACCGTGAATCTGTTATTGTTTAAAAACGTACGTTGACGTTGAGATTACTGCATTTTCAGGGCAAAAATGACAACATGATATGTGTTCTTTGCATACAAAGCAGGCTTTCAACAAAAACATACTAAATCGAGAACTACAAATTCAGAATGAATGGATCGTGTTGGAAGAAATCCAAGACCTCAAAGCAAGTTGTGAGAATTCTAATGAAAAACAAGTCAGATTGAGATACCAACTGCCACAAGTTTTGTGGCAGACGATATATAACAATAATAGAGAATCGAAAATTACATCGCTGGAACGCTAATGAACTCTGCCCTGTGCGAGACAAGACCGGAAGGGCTATTTTCTCGCAGCCTCTTCTGATGAAAAAGAATATTGGAGAAAAGAAAGGATCGTCTCTTGCTTTCTCGACACGCTGCTACACAAAAAGCGAACAACACGTCATGAAAAATACATGCAAATCGCGCTAAGAAATCCAAGCGGAACGAACAATAATTTTCAATGCGAAACGAACATGCTCTCTTACGCGTTCCATCGCCGACACTCCTATTCAAACGAAAAACACCGAGATATAACGAAGACTACTGATAGCAGGAAATAATTGAATTGCTGTAGGAATCGGCTTCGAAAAAGGGACAGACATGCATAAAAAATAACGTGCACTGAACCAAGCAGATGGTACTCGTTCAAGCTGACACGTTTGCGCTATCGGCAGACCATGCATCTCAGCTGACCACAATTTCACAGTGTTTTAAGACGGTTACCGAGGGCTTTTGGGGGCCAAAAACCATCGCGAACAATTCAATAAAAGCAAAAGGAGTGAACAGTGAATATCGCAAATCGAAATGCAGGTTCGAAAGAGATGAATTCAGAAACGATAAATATTTGAACACGACAAGGATGAAAGCAACGAGACACACCTTTCCAACAAACGTATTAGAAATAGGAATGAACTAAAAGCCTTAGTCCAGGCCACAAATAACATTTCTGGAAATAATGCTCTTTAGGGTGATTTGAAGAGCCTAACTTCCCGCCTAGACCCGGAGTTCGTCCAAAACAACAACGAACAAGAGCCAAACGCTAAGCGTCTACTAAATAAATCTGCCAAAATACGTCTGTATATATTAAGTGTTTTCGCTCGAAAATATATTAAACCTAGATGAGCAAATCGTAAAGAGAAGTTCCATCCATTTCGATAGTCAAACACTCTTTAAATAGCTAAAGAAGAACCAGTTTTCGTCAATATTTCTATTTCAGTCCTTATAAAAAAAACACAGGCTAAAACAAAATGGCGGACACGAGCACATGTTCTTCGAATTCGACAATGTACGTTTCAAACACCATTTAAGCGCTGTGACACAATCACGACAGAAAAAGATCGTGCTAACAATAAAAATAGTTGAGGTTTGTGGAAGTAGAATCATATCTTAGTGGCTACAATTGCAAACTGAAATTGATTGGCAGAATTTCAAGACACGGCTACGATTTGAACAATTTTCACTAGTAATAAGCTTACAACAACACAGCACCAAACAGTCGTGTCGAATTGGTCGGGAATTTCAGAACAAATAGCAGTGGGTTGTGTTGGTTGTGAGGCTGTAATTCCACACAAAGTAGCGCAGTTTGATCTGCAGGGTCAAATTACGATTCGTTCGATATCCAAATTTTAGAGATGTACGCTCGATCGCTGTAGCTTCTCGACTCGAAGGGGGGCATCCCTCTTGGCCAAGAAAAAGGGGCCATATTCAGCAAAAACCACGCATAAGACAACCGCATATCCGATATTCATATCTGCTTCGGGAAATTTGTTTCAGCATTCAAAAGAAACGGAAAGTAGGCGTAGGTTTGTTAAACCTTCGCTCGATCCTGAACGCAGCCATGTTGCAAATGGTAGCCATAAAATGATATCTCGTTTCACTTCAGCTTAAAACAGCACGAAACTTTCTCAAGCTTGAATGCAAGAGTTATACTGAAACTACAGCAAGCGAGGCCTATTTAATATCTGCATATAACACCCTTTGAGGTGGCAAACTTAAAGTTATAATAATTAAGATTACATACAAACATCACCCTTGTAAGACAGAAAGCGGGGTCCCTTTTTCTCTCTACTTTATTGATCCACCGTATTTCAGTGAAAGGACAGTGTAGAAGAAAAAAGACAACATGACCTATCCAGCTTACCTTAACAACCGCCGTTGAGGGTTGGCCGACCAGCACAACAGTCATCTAACTCGTGCAGTCTATCCTTAGTAAAACAAGTTGAAATTTCCACAACAAAAATACCACTGAAGCTCACACCAACGAACTGACAACACCACAGACTTTTCAAAGGGCGTCTTCTGTATCAAACACTCCAGATATACCACTGCTTGACCAAGTATTTTCACAAAATATACAACTTCATCAACAACATTTGCACTTTCTCTTGCCGCTTACGAAAGGGAGACGAATTGTGCACTCATTGCGCATGAGCAATCACCTGTTATCACGTGATGCTATTAGTGACGTAGAACAGGAAACAACAAAAATGTGGCATGAGGAGTTGAAAGGTGGTCGGATTCTTTCCGTTGAAAACACCGGGCTAAGTCAGGAAATATTATCCCAAACAAATATCATCCGTAGCGTTTTGAAACATAAATGTCTTAAACGTAAATCGATTGCTGATTTGGACTTTTAACCGGTGAACTTCAGTCTTCTTCTCTACTTCACTTCGCAAGCCTCAATGATGTGGAAAATGCAAGATTACGACATTGTTAATATCACATGAATGGAAGTTTTTAATTGAAAGTGAATGTAACAAGTGGATTTACCCAAAACAATGGATTCCAATCTTCACGTATGCAAATTTGGCACAGGGCAAACATCGCCTCGTGAAATTCAATGGAACAATCGCTCGGACCATCATTCTCCTCCCTGTAAAAGTCAATTCACTTAGACAGAGCAAACTGGTCTAGGAACAAAGCGGCTCTAGGCAATAATCCTTTTGGTTATCGCTTGCGAAGATGTGGCGCATTAAAAATTGAGAAACTGTTTTCATTGTCGCGTTATTTTCGAGTTCCTGGTTGTCTACGGAGAAGAGATTTATATACTGATCGAAGACACATGCTTTTGACAATTGACTCGACAAAACATATTGACTTAACATGGATAACCTTTTTGGCTATGAACAGGCGACAGGGAATAGTGCTGCCGATTTTAAATAACTCAAAGATGAAGGTAAATTGGTTTCTCCTTCAGTGGCATTTTTATACTTTGGTATTCATCTGTTTAATGTTCGCTCTTGTTCCGCTTCGGCTTTGTTGGCAACTGACAAAATTCTCTTTCAAGACTGATGAAAGTTTGAGGGTTCAGACGAGTTTTGTGAATGCATCACATTGGAGGATTATGAAAGATTTTCGTCTATTTGGGGGTGATTCTAGGGGACCTTTGCTGTCGATCAAGTGCCGCAATTACAAGAAGAGGACGTTACAATAATCGTTCTTGTGAATTTAAGAATATTTACTATCCGGGCAGCTGTTAACGCGGACGGTCATCCAGAAAAAAGAAACAAATGGTTTTCTCAACGTGTGGACATCACTCATAGTTCTTAATTTGTTTTTCTACTGAGTTCACTTTACATTTTAATAGAAATGAGCGAAACCACGCAACCTTTCTACCTTATCATCTCGACATCATTAAGGCGAAGAAAAGCGAAACGTTGTGTGATTTCTCTCTCTTTTTCTCCCTCTCTTTCAACCTCAAAGTACGCTGATTAGAATTTTTCCTAAGAGTTCAAGAGAGAAACGAATTTTAGGAACACAAGGAGCTCAAATCTGAATTGACTCGGTACAACTTGACCGCTTGATCGAACACTACGCAAAGACGGCTATCCTCGGCTTGCTGTACTTTATATCCAGTCTCTTTAAGATCCATTCGAACTCCTGTCGCTTGACGTTAATTAATCAACATCGATCTTCCAAGATCAACAGCAAAGTATAACTTCGAAGCTTTGATGGATTGTTCTGAACACCGGACCCGAACATTGAATATTTATGCGGACTCCAAACTAGCAACACCTGTCGACTCACCACACTTTTCTTCACTGTTTTTCAGTTTTGCGAGCGAAAATAAGGCCACATATATTGGTCTTTCATTTCGCTTCGAATGCAGCACCTGCGGGGTCTTGCATTACCTTGCCGTCCCAGCCTTAGAGAATTCGAGATTTTGCGCATACCGCGAGATAATTATCCGACTTTTCTTAGAGTCTGATCGAACTTTTTAATTTCTAACCATGAAAAGGAGTTCGAAATCAGGACAGCGAAGTACTCTCGTGCCGCGAGAAATAATCGTTCAAGCGACGATTACGATTTTGGTTTCTATTCGCTACCTTTTTAGTCCTACTCTGAAACGTTAACACTTAAATTACCATGCCATTTTTAATTTGCGAGAAAAAGGCCAGGAATTGTTCGTAAAGGTACTGTAAATTTACGTATACGCATGCTTCTTTCGCGCGTTTTGCAGTGAAAGGGTTTTCGTACGCGTGTCACAGAGTTCCTTTGCCACACTTTAATACTAACTGTTTTGTTGTAGTCAAAGCTCCCGTTCTGTAGCTTCTGGCTCTGTTTGCTGCATTGTTATAATTTGCATATTCGCAATGTCAAAATTAAATATTTAAGCTATCTGAAAAATGGCCACGAAGGGCCGTGAACGGAACCAAAAACACATAAAACATCGGCAAGCAATAAAGTAACTATTCTCTGACGTTTAAAAAGTTTCGAACATTGAGTTATTGCCACGTCAAGTGATAAATATGTCCTGTGAGCTGATATTACTGGAATAAAGGTTGCAAAAGTAAACTAATTAAGAACCCGATTAAGACCAAAAGTCGATCAGAATCCTGTTTTTCGTGGAAGAGAAATGTTTATTAAAATAACAGGGACGGAGCCCTTTCGAAATGCGTGTTTGTTGATTATAGGCTTTTGTTAGTAAATAAATATGCAGATTTATTTGGTCGACAATAGACAATTTGAACTCGCCAAATCCTAGAAATAGATATGACGAATTCGAATAGGGGTGTCTTTGGATGCAAACATAAAATTTGGTCATTCAAGAAAAGCTCTCGCGTGGTACTTTTCCTATGTAGAGTTTTATAAGCTATACAAAGCGGTTCTAACAAAATCGTAAAATTTGGGCGATTAACGTTTGTTTGTTTTCTTTTTATTCGAATATATTTTTGACCTTGGACTATATAAGAATTAGTGCGCATGCGGCGCATGTGGTCAAAGAGAAGTGAATAAACCGCGGCCAGTCTCTCACGCGGACGCTGAATTCTCGCTTCAGAAACTTCAAATCCTGATAAGTATCAGACAAATTGCACGGTTAAGTACAAGGACAAAAGAAACTTGAGAGATCGACGTCGGCCCAGCAGCGCAGCTGTGCAAATTTTGTGACCAAGCAACCAGAATTGTGTAAACAAACAAAGTTGTGGCACGGACATTTTGTATAGTTTCTTGCTCCTTGCAAAAATAACCATTGTCATCAATCATTTACGTGTGTTGCGAAAATGCAACGCAATACACCGCAAATATATACAGTCGCCTGACACGGAACCTGAAGTAACATGCCTAAATTTTTTTACATTAAGTAAAACGAATGATTACTCGCGCGCTGTACCCGCGCAACTCTGAATCGCGATGACATCCCAGCGGCTACTATAAGTCGTTTTCCCTGTAAGAAAGTTTCAGTCAAGTTTGTCACGAGCTAGAACGAACCTAAGCACACGATTTAACTTTGACAGCTGGTGCGGTTTTTAATTTCAAACCCGGAAAGCACGTATTTTCCGGCTGAATTTACTTCAAGGTGATACCAATATTCTTTCCATATTGCCCTGGGGGCAGCTACAAATAGTGTAAGGTGCCACGCTTTTTTGCCAGAACCACTCCCACTCCTTTCATTTAGTTCCGCCAGAACCTGGGAACGAACAGCAGTGCGAGAAAATTGAGTTTGGGCTGTATCATCGTGATTTACTAAAGGTGGTAATATACGGAATTTATTTTCCGTTTCACATGTCTACAGATGCTTCGCAGTCTTGAAAGTGCTGTTATGTTTCAAGGAACTTCGTGAATTATATTTAAATCTATCTCAGCTGTACACCAATTTATCTACTTACTTCTACTTACTTACTTAATATAATCTTAAGTTACACAATCCGCCTCGATTAGCTTTGCTATACGCGGTCGTGTATTCCTCTGATGTATATAGATCAAATAATTGAAATTAATGAAACGAATGAACCGAGTGAAATGAATGAATGGATGAGTGAGTGCGTGAGTGAGTGAAGCCACTGATGTTGGGAGCTGGTCATTTGTGGGTTCAAATGTTCCCGTGATGAATTCTCTACGCAATTCCTAAAACTGCGCCACAACTGCGAGGATCATAGCTTCACTTGAATTCATATCCGCAGATCAATTTACGATTCATTTCATATATCCTTTCTTTCATTACATGAAGTGGTTAACTAAATCAGCTAGGGAAACTATGACCAGCTCTGACATGACCAAGTAAAGCTGGTACCACTTCATGTAGTACATGCATATAGTGTCCCTCTAATTCAGTTACCACATCGTGTAAGAGATGCATATAGTGTCCTTCTAATTCTGTTGTTGTGGTATAGTCTACCTCCTTATCGTATATAACTCCGTTTTGTTTTTAAAGGCGACTGAAATAAGGCTCTGGCTACTGTGGCGTAAACCCCGAAAATTCCCTTGACGATGCAAACGGAGAAACAAAAGCTAACAATAACACCGAAATTAACAATAACTGAATACACATACCCCTTCCCACAATCTCGCAACACTCCACCATAAATTACAACAGCTAATGTTTATTAAGTATGTCGAAAAGAAAACCCTCGATATTAACAATATTAACACTAAGTAAACTAATTCTAAATATTCTATATCAATCTTATGCTTAAAAATTTCTACAACTGGTCGGTAAACTAATACGATTCCAAACTTTAACTTGAGTAATTTTAAACCTAGATAATAATAACACACGAATTCGAACTAACTATACTAATTATTTACAAATTATATGGAGCAGTTCACTATGCAGTTCCTTTTCACAATCCTTGACTCTTCTTCACCAACACCACAAAACCTGAACCGATACCACTCTTTAGTTCAAACCCAGCTCCGCGCCTCCACGTGCTTTTCTTTATCTTTCAGCTGACGTTTTCTCCTCAGTACATGGTCTTTCAACACTACTCTCAATCGCCATACAGCACGTAGACAGCACGTAGCACTTCTCCGCTCTATCGCCACCACTGACAAATGAGTTTCGTCAAGTTACTTGGCTAGCGCCTACCAATGGCTCTTGGCAGTGAACTCTTCTCTTTCTCTCTTTGGCCACAGGCCCTTCAACTCGTTTCTCTTTTTTATTGCTTACTCCCCTTTCCAACAAAACTGTTGCACACAACTGCCCACTATATCTGTACGACTTACATTTATACATTTATGCTAATTTTCCCTAAGATTAACACTTTAAACAAACGCTACAAAGAAAGTTAATGCAAAGAACACTTATTACACCCTTAATTGTACAAAGTTACATCATTTCTGATACGTTCATCTAAACTACACCGGCAATACACTTAAAGAATATTTGAATATTAATTACTTTAAGGTTACAAAAGTTACGTAATTAACTAAAACAACGCCAAATTCCTACCAAACAAGACACGCTGAAACAAAGACCTAAACTAAACGCAAACAACTATATGACAAAAAATAGAAAATTTCGTGACAGCTAAGGACAATGCAAAGCATTTCAACAATTTCAAAAATAACTTTAAAAAAAACATTGTCGATTATCCTCGAAATCAACCCATTTTTATTAAGTGGTCTGCCACAGGTATCCCACTCAAGACGGAGGTGCACATGAATTTGAAGTGAAATTTTAAGGGGGGGGGGAGGGGTAGAGAAGGGATAAAAGGAAGAAAATAAGTTTTTCAACACTAACAGTTGACCCCTACCCAAGAGCACCCCTGGTTGGTAGAGGACTGTTTGGGTGTGCATATACTAATTTTCAACTTCAAATTCTCATTTCTAAACTACATTAAATCTTCACTCTTTCTTTTCCTCAAAATTTTACTTCTCTTTTGAGAAAAACTACCTCCTCCCAGACATACCCAAAAATCACTGATCAGGGATTCGAGCGTCACTCTTCAAAGTGCAGGATTGAAAAAAAAAAGAAGTCAACAAGTGTAGGCTCACTCGGATCAAAAGCATCATGATCGTTTTCACCCCACAGGATATTCTAGGTGGTAATCCCGGCCGACAAGCTAAGCTTAACTTGGTTGACCGGGCATATCAGTAAGCGACGGACTGCGTTCAGAACAAAGCTGATTGGACCTCTAAACACAGCATGAGCAGGGGGACGGCTATTCATAGAGTTATTTTTATGGAGTTACTTTTATAGAGTTGGAGTTAAGCCTCAAAAATCCTGAGTTCATGATCTTGGAAGGGTTAGCTTAAAGTTTAGTGATTAGGTCTAAACCATGATCAAAAATCAAAAATCAACATTTCCAAATTCCAATTCGATCTGGATTTCAGTGGACCACTGCAAATTCCCTATTTATTTATTTATTTGTTTATTTATTTGATTTGAGAGTCAAGTCGGTTCATTTAATTTTGGCTTTCTAGAAAGTTGAATTCAGGATTTTGGCAGTCCAAAATCTTGAATTCAGGATTTTGGCAGTCGTTAACTCTAACTCTTAAGTCTTAACTCTACTGAAATAACTCTATTGCTAGTCGATCTCCATGAGCAGGCACATTCATTCGTTGTAATTGCTTAGCATGACGGCGATTGACAGCTCAATATTTACGCCATGTATTTTTCGCACAGAGGAGAGTGCTCGCAACGGTGGCAACCACTTTTCTCAAGAATCCAAAAAAATGAAAATAACGTGGTCTACTTCTGTTGCTGGTGGCCCGGACCATAATATGTGGCCGCTCTTATTTATGTGCTACTGGTGAAAAGCAACTGAATCATAATGTAATTCTAGTGTTTTGATTGCCACGCCTCCCTCGTTGCCCATCTGATGTCCAACAAAGTGCAAGTGGAATAATTGTCAAGTAAGTATACGTGGGACGGGTCCGGGGCCGGGCGAATGCACAACGAAGTTTCTCAGACAGCAAATTATAACACAGGCAGCGCAAACGGGATGTTTATATTTATAGTCTAACCGGTGATTAAAAAGTCCTCAATTTGCAAATCATAGCCCGCCTACTGCTATGTTTCGCAATTTGAGGACTTTTTAATCGCCGGTTAGACTGTAAATGTAAATGTTAAATTTAACAGCCATTTGAAAACAAACATCACGTCTAGCTGGGCTTGCCTCATTTCGCATGATTTACGAGATGGGACCTTGCTTAAAATGGTGGGCTCCTGGATTTACTCACAGAGATCAAACATCAACATTGCATTTTGGTAGAAAATTCTCTTTTCTTTTGAAACGTAAATGTTTCCTCTCGCTGATTTTTGCCTTCAAATAACCTTGATGCGTTCTGCCGTTTTTCTTACCAAACGGTATAAAAAAGAATGTGAGGAATGGACGAGCGGAAGAGCAGGACCTTGGTAACGAGTTACGCGCAAGGTTTCATCAGTACCATTCTCCCCACTCCAACCAAACAGGTTTCGTAAGGCATGAAATTTACCTTTTGTTGGTACTTTCACTTGTTTTTAATTCTTGGCGAGTTAAAAATGGGCAGCGAAGGTAAGGAAGGTAATGAACTTTAACTTGCATCTGTTAGGTATACGTTATGTCATCGATCGGTATAAATTCCGTCCATGGAAGCAGCTCTTGTTTTGATCAACGTCTGCAAAATTCGCACTGTCATTCGACATTCTATAAATATGGCGGCGAACTTTCTCTGCAGTTGTTCGCAAATCAACGTTTCAGTTTTAGTCTCAACATTGATCAATGCTTTTTTCAAGTCATGAAACTTTTAGTGTCATGGAATAGAATGATTAACGTTGATTTCGTTGAAAAGAGTGTACGCTGTAAGTATGATACTTGCGTGACACTTTTGATGATTCTTCACTGTCACGTTGGTCAATTTGACAATGATTGCAACCTCTGTCTACTGGACCAGAAGTACTGTTGGCTTGGGTGAACAATAGGATCAGATTCTCAGACGTGTAAAATAACGGCAAAAGCTGTATGTGAAAAAGAAGTAGTTTGCTGTGTTACGCGCATTTATGGGTTTTCTTGGGAAGTCACATTGATCAGTAAGAGCTGTTTGTTTCTATTTACTAGCAACCAAAGCAAATCAAGAACCTTACAAGGTAGTATTTACTGAGAAAGAGCTAAAGGAGCGACTGTCAAAACAGGAATATTATGTTACTCAGGAAAAGGGAACAGAGAGGTTTGTTGTGAACAGCGTCACACAGTGTAGTCCATTTATGTGGTCATCTTTTTCTGGCCCTCCTGTAGTACACACTAAAATGGTTAGTTGCAATGGTTAATTATGGTTAGTTGTAATTAACCATTGCAACTAACGATGTTAGGTCATGTTTTTATTAGGGTATACTTGTAGCTCTGCTATTTTATCACACTGAAGAGGAGCCTACAAACCTGGACAAAAGCTCTTCAGACACATAATGGCAAGCAAAATAATAATGAACTACATGTAGCTTTGAACAATCCATTCCCTTCATGGCTATGAAAAAATATATATATATTATTGAGGATCTTTGGGAAAAATTGTTGTAAGTTACTTTTGTGCAGTTTTTAGGTAATTTTGCAAAATCATGGCCAATTTATGCTGATTGT
Organism: Astreopora myriophthalma; assembly: GCA_014634185.1. Classification (NCBI taxonomy): domain Eukaryota; kingdom Metazoa; phylum Cnidaria; class Anthozoa; order Scleractinia; family Acroporidae; genus Astreopora; species Astreopora myriophthalma. The sequence goes on from BLFK01000926.1 coordinate 1,670,048, forward strand.
ATCAACTGCTCTAAACAGGGCTTCTGAGAGGGTGCGGAAAAAAATAGGAAATTATGCGACATTTTCAGTGCAAATTATGCAGCAAGAAGAGTCTATTATGCGGCAAATTATGCGATTTTTTTTCCTGGTCATTTCACATTGTTTTACCAGGTTTGAGAAGAGGAAAATCACTTTTATGCTGTTTAACAGACAATTGGAGTGAAAAGAAACACTTAAGCATAGATATGAAAATCAAATAGATGATTTTCACTTCATAATATGTATAGGCATTTTACTTTAATCTTGAATGATCAAAACTCGTACCCAGGCCCCCAACACACATGAAAATGCCAAGTAATGCCTTGTTGATCAATCGGCAATCAAATGTGAAGGTTTCAGAGGTTTTCCAATGTTCTTTGAGTGGCAAGTTACCTTTAAATAATATTAAGCTGTGCAGAATCTTTAGTTTAAGAGCCAATTTATTGTGTACTTTGTTCACTTGGTGCAATTTTTGGTGAATTATGCGATTTTTCGTGAATTGTGCGATTGGAGGGCGATTATGCGAAATCGCACCATCGCATAATATCAGAAGCCCTGTCTAAAATTATGCAGTGAGAGATATAGGTAATTCCATAAGTTAATGGCTCTTTAATTAATTGAGGGCGAAAATGACCTAATGCATTAATGATGGCAACATTTTTTCTCTGATCCCTTGAATTGTCTTAGGGGTTTTAAAGCCCCCTATCCCAATATAAAAGAAAACAATGTTTAACCCAAACAATATCCAATGTAAATGTAATTGATGTTCCAAATCAACATTGCAAGGGAGAAGGATGGAGGAGGGGTGCACTTCATGCTATTGATGTATTAAGTGTCCCAAGACAATGGTATTAATTTTGGCACATTCAGTGGGCATTGTTTTTGTTCCACATTCTTAGAATCACTTCATAACACTTTTTTTTCGGTTATC
>BLFK01000926.1:1676654-1703871 GCA_014634185.1 Astreopora myriophthalma
GGGGGGGGGGGGGACAAGATATCCAAGCTCACCCATTTCCTTGGTCTTCCTCGTGGTCGCTTTGGTCCAGTGGGAATTGGCTTGGGCTGTTGAGTTCAGAAAAACAGTAACTGAGTTGATGTGAAGTACATATGAAATAATTCATATATGAACTGCGGTTGTGGATGAAAGTGAAGAATGATCATCACAGTTAATTTTCCAATTTAAGCAAATAACTGAGTTAATGCAAATAACTAGAAACTGAATAGTAAAAGAAGATGTAATGGTTTTAAAATGCCATGTTTAGGGTTTGGTTATAGAGTGTTTGATGGTATTTTGCAGTGTGTGCAAATCTCAGTTAAATTGTGGATGAGATGTGATGTTTCTAATTTTGGACACTGAAAGTAAATTTAACAAAAAAAAGTATAACATTGGGAAGTATTGCCATGGACGTTCCCACCATTTCCAAACAAATCCAAAGATATATGAAGATCTTCCAGCTTTTTCTGAAGATTACAAATGTTCTATGTTTTTGGAAAACTTGCTAACATTTCTGAGGACAAGAAACACTGCCACTGACTCAAAGCCACGATTTTGGGTGACGTTTTCTGTCAAAAGTAAACCAAATCTTACACCATTTTGGTTTTCCTGAAGAAGTAGGCCAGATTTGTCAGAGAGCTTGAAAATTTCCCCTGTGTTAGCAAGATTGATATTTTTATTGCATGTACAAGAGATGTTAGGTATAATTTTCCATGTTACCTCATCGAGCCATGCAAATTTCAAGCCATTTGCAGGTGCCAAAGCCTTAAAAAAGAAAGGGCAAGCACCTTTGTGTGTTGGTCTGGCTGAGAACTTAAGTTAATCAGGCATGATAGTTAAATATAGTCCTGGTTTTGTTGCAGATAAGTAAGTAAAAAATGTACATCAGAGTCATGGTTTACATGCCACTAGGCAGGACGAATTTAGGAATGTAGAGACATGTAGAGACAGTCTGAGTAGGATGGCTTCCAGCAACTTATTTATTGTGCCTTTAAATGAAGCCGGGGTTTAAATTTTGAATTCTTTTCACGTAACAAAATTAATAGAAAAATACAGTTGCAGTAAACATGCTACCACATCGAAAATAATGGCTAGAAAGAAACAAATTTAAAATTTCTGTTATTTTGTTGAAAAAGTAGGGCAAATGGTGCCCCAAGTTGGCACCACGGGATGAATAATGGCTTGGAAAAATAGCAGTGGAGTGTATTTTGCTGTGGGAACTTTCAAGAAAAGGAATCCACAAGTAAATGATCCTTTCAGCTGTTAGGGCTGGCCCCATTTTCTTTGTGACAAAGGTGAGGGACAGGCCTACAAGTCCCAGTGATGCATCTCCTATTGACTGTATGCATCCTTTTTAATGAGCTGTTCTCTTTGTTACCAAAGTGTTCGCTTATGTCATCCATTCTAAGGTAACTAGTGTAATTTTGCCTTTCACATCTTTCTTGTCTCCTTTTTTTTTTTACATTAAGTGGGTCAGTAAGCTCCTGGTTACAAAGGATGCATCTGGTCATTAACTGACACAGCTGTCACGGGATTAAGAGGTTAATTGAGCATGTTCTATTTAATTTTATTCACTGCTGTGAGAGAGCAAAGATTGCACTGGGAACTCTGCTAAATTGTCACCATTTTGATTGGAAACAATGCTAATGTGAAGATCAAACTATCATTTCACTCAGTTGAGATTGAAATTTGAAATGTCATTTGAGGAGTTATTGAATGAGCAGAACATCACTGAGGATTTTAATATGAATTTACCAATGAGATAAATCCTACTTTGTGCAACATAAATTATCAAATGGGAATTTCATGAAATTTCATTACAGCTGAGGGTTTCTCAAAGATCCCAAGATACTTGGTTTAAGGCAACCTTAACAGCACCATAGAACAGTATTGCTCAATGGGTCATTGTGTTGAAGGATGCAGGCTGTTGCTTAGGGTCAAAATGTCATTTCTTATTTGGTCTATTTTGTTTATGATATCCTTGCAAGCAGAAACTTTTGTTAAAAGTTGAACAATTGTTAAGATCAACTGAGAAGTTTCTGCACAGGAAAACCATGCCACTGGTCAGAAGTGTCAAATATGCTGAATAACTTTTGGCATGGGCTGGTGATTTTTGAAATGTTTAGTTGTCATGAAAATTACCTTAAACGTTTTTTTCATTATGATCTTAACTGATGTAAATGTGTTTCACTTTAAAATAAATGTTGTAATTTTGACTTCAAGCATGGCAACCCTAATTATTTTATGAAAAAGAAGAAGAAGAAAAAAAAAACAGACTTTTGGCAGACAGTTGTCTTCATCCATCAATGTCAGAAAGTCTCCTTCATTTAATCCCACAATAAGCCTTTGTGAAGATTATCTGAGGCTAGAAGTTTATTGTGTTTGTGAGGGACAAATTTCTGCTGAGTTCACCAATCATAAAGGGATATTAATATAGCTTTTTCATGAACATGTGTTGGGGCCGTTTTAAATTGCTCACACACAATACGAAACAGGCCTTTCTTTGCGTCAAAGAGATATTGTTGTTTTTTTTTTTTGTCCTTTCATTGCTTTTAAATGTTCTAAAAATATAACAGTGGGAACCACAAGAAATTGCAAAGATTTGCCTTTGGGTTCTAACTCTTGTTGTAGACATTATCTGAGCTAACATGTTACTTGATGGACTTCACGGAGCATTTGTGGGACAAGGCTTTGTCAATCCTTGTGGAATGTTTCGTTCACAAAGCACCAAAAGTAAAAAAGTAGCAGTGAAGAACCTATGTTTATACGCGGTAGTATTAAAGCTTGACGTTTGTTGGGCCGTGTATACAAAAAAACAATTCCAGTAAACGTATCAGAATTAAGAAAGCCAATTGGAAGGGGTCAACCAGTTGCCTATTTTACATTTGACGTGCATAGCAGAGTTGAAATCGCGTCAAATCCAGTGGGTGGCGATGGTGGGTTTTAAACGCGAAACATCCACATGCAACTAAACCCGGCGCACAAGCCACTGTGCCACGCCGCCCTCTTACATCGATTATTATAGGTCTTGGGGGAAATTCGCATCGTAGTGGGAATAGGGAGACACTTGGGTTCGCTTCGTTGTTGACCATTTTTAAGCGTCCTCTTGGTGGAAGTTTTAGAAGCAGGTTCAACAAATTTAACTTTCGTAATTTTCGACTTATGCAAATTCCTTGACAGCTAGTAGTTGCGTTTCAAATATGGAATGATTATTTGCGGACAAAATCGCACCCACTGGCGAAAAACGTAATGAAAGTAGCGAAACAGTTCTTTAAAACAGCTGCGGAATATGAAGTATTTGAGCTTAATGATAAACTTACGGAAGTCGAAAGAACTCTGCACCTGCACCCTACATAGCCTGGCTGTGGTTTATTAAATGATATCTGCAAATTGTTTTCACAAAAAATTCTCTTCTATTAGCATAGAAAGTGGGCGAACTGGCTCGCCTAGACGATAACATCTATAGTTTGAACGCTTGTCACCAACTGACCCATTGAAGCGCGAAAATTGAGGCGAAGGCGGAATATTGATCGATCTTCCATGTTTTATCGCGCAATAATTGCTTTACATCCAGCAGTTACTTTGCGGATCGAGAGGTGGAGGGAAAACTCCTATGAAGTGTTTCTATGCGCGGTTTTGTTTTCGTAACGTTTTAAATTCGCATAACAAAAGCTACAGTCCGGCTTTGCCAATCTCCTCTGTGGTTTCCGGTTCTTTTAAATTTCCACTCATAAAAACATCTATTCAACAGTATTTTTGGCCAAGTTTGAGCTGGAAAAAATATTGGAAACGTCGAACAGCGCAAGAAAGTTCTCAATAGATTGATTTGAAAAGTCGCAGTGAGTATTTCATCCAAGCTCTGCGTAGAAAATTGTATGACCGACAACGACAAACAAAGCTTGTTAATATCATCTTTCCTTCTCGATTTTATCCTCAAGAACAAGCGTATGTTCCCACTATCTTTCCCCTTTTACCTCGAAAACGCGGAATTTTCTGTGACAATTTAGAAACCATTTTTGCCTAAGACCGCGTCGAAACCACGTGCTCGCCATCGCATTTTATGGCCCACTGTATCAAGAGCGCCATTCGAGTGTAAAGGTAACATGTAATTTTGAAAATATTTGGTCGTGTGGGCTGGACGAGCGAGCTTTCTTGCGTTGTACAAACATACGATGCAGAGCCATTGTGCAATAGCATAGAATGGCTGCTTCATTCTCCTGAGTCATGTTTGTATTTCTACCAACCAATCCCACGTTAGGAATAATCGCTGAAAGAATTACTAGATTACGGTTCAACGGTGCCAGCCTTACGCGAATTATCAATTGGCCACTATCGAAAGCAGGAAGATGTACCCACAATTTCCGCGTAGGTTTTGCTATTTTCCCTACCGGCCCAAAACAATGCTTTAATTTTGCCTTCAACTTTCAATTTCCTAGAGATTTTCGTCGATAATTTTTCGCCTTGGATTAATGGGCAATGATCCAAGATCGAAGCTCCAATATCGACCCTGTGTACTTTATGAAATAGCTGTGTTTTCAGATTAAGCCATTATACACACATTGTCCAGATGGGGAACAGAACGCCTTCACAAAAACCGCGCACGTGGACCCTTTATTACGTTGTCATTCAGCTAACATGGCGCTAGTATTTTTTTCCCGCGAAAACAACAGCCGCGCCACGTGCTGTGCGAAGGCGAAACAGACGCATGCGTGGTTGTAAAACTCACGTGATGCTGGGTGTGCAGGAAAAAATGCTGAGAATTTTCACGCTGAGAATTTTCACGCTTGGGGAAACTTGCTCACGAAGAGTTTTGCGAACGGGTTTTAAAACCGGAAGTCGGCTGAAAGAAGAGTAAAAGGCGAATTACAAGCGTGCTAGCACTTTTTTTCTAGTCAGGTGCGTGTACTTTGGGAGCGCTGTTCTATCTTGCTTACCCCCGCGTAACAATTTATTATGCGGTGAAGTTGTAAACATTGATTGTACAAAAGAGTTTGCCACTTGGTCTTTCTGCATTATTAACCACAAAGCAAAAAGCGTGTTAAAATGAAATTGTAATGACTTTTGAAGCTGCAGACTCCGCCGGTATATCGCGATCCATTGTTGATGTCGTAAAGCGCGCATTAGTTGCCAACAAAATTGGCTAGTATTTTCGTCGTTTTAAGAATTGTGCGCGCGCTGGATAGTTAATAGGATCACGCGTACGAAGAATACATGTGTTCGGAGGGTCAGCCAAAAATATCTGCACCAAACACATGCATAACAGAGATTCTGTAGCAATACTATGCTGGCCAGTTCACGAAACCGCGAGACAGGAATCGCGCACTTGAGCGCACGCTTTAAACTTCAACTCCAACCTACCTTAGGATTTTTATTCTTGGATCCTTTAGGTCTCCCTCGTGGTCTTTTTATCACCGGAGCACCGTCATCTTGTGCCTTCTGCTGGGAGAAAAGTTAACAAACTATGAGTATCAATCGATATTATGTAGAGCTAAATTTAGTCCAGAACAAGTGACCTCATGTTCGACACCCTGAGCTCAGCTCAACATGACTCGCCAGCGATCTGCATCACTGAAATGGACAGTAATAAACATGTGTATTTCGCATGAAAATACCTCTGGAAAGTTTTTTCTCGGCCGCCCTCTCTTTGCCTTTCCGGGTACTTCCGCTGGTAAGGGTTTTTCGTTTCGATCGTGTTCCTCTTCAGCTTCCTGTGAAGTTTCCGTTTCTGTGTTTGCCTGGGGTTGTTCACCTGCGGCCAGTTGCGGCTCGGTCATCGTACGCGCGCTTGAAAATTATTTCGGTGCAGTAACGCGCGAGAGCGTGAATGCGACGTTTTGGCAGTGCGTTTTGAATTTTTACGACCCCGCCTTTGGATTTTGTAATCTCTTTGGAATTTTTTCCGAGTTTGTCGATCAAGCGCGAAGCGTGGGTGGAAGTAAGGTTCCTGTTCCTCGAATCGCCGACTCGAGTAGAGCCGCATTGATTCGCTCCTTACAAGTCTACGCTGTTGTTTTCGACTACGCAAATCATTCGCAAATTTACTATCGTGTTGGCTGTACGCTAATTGACTAATACAACTTAGTAGCGTCAGTGCGATTGGCTAGCGAGTGATCTATTGTCAACTCGTCCCGCGAAGAGTTCGAGAGACCACCTCCTTCATTTGAAGTTGCCGGCCTGATTGACAGACGTTTGGACCTGCCGGAAATGAAATCAAATAAAGAAATTCTCAGTGTTGCTATAGGTATTGCGTTAAATGCACTCTGTAATGACGCCAACCCGTTTTTGTACCGCGAAACCCTAAGTGTATCTTGCCCTGTTAGCTTCGCTATGGCGATTACATTTATAGTCTATAGGGATTATAGGGGATAATGTTTTGCTGTAGTTTCGCGAATGCAATCGAACGCCGTTTACAAACGAATATCGGAAAGAACAGCATTTCAGGAACTTCCTTTTCGATTCCATTATCTCCAAACCTCAACGTAAAGGAAACTTCTCGGTATTTCACGAAACAGGTCCAGCATTGATGAACAGCTATCATAACAAACCACTTAGGTCGCTGCCAATGGAATTTTAAACCTGATCCCATTTAACAAGTAATAGTCCAGCGCAACAAAAACAAACGTTTAAACGATTTTTTTCTTTAGATAACAGTTGACAGCAACCGTTTGACTGTGCAGAAATTGCTCCATCAGCTATTTATACGCAAAAATGCCATGGCGTTGAATTCAGTCTACGGTCATTAGATATCTTGCTCATTTCAATTGCGTGCTTTGCATAAAGTGTTGTTAATTTTTAGTTTTTAGGAACTGTTAATTTAACAGGTCCTTTGCACCAAGAGGTGTGAAGCCTTTGTGTGTCGAAACTAAAGCGTGTATTTTTTTAGAAAATAGATTCTGAATATAGCATCGCATGAAAAGTCAGGTAAAATTACGCCGACGACCTGGAGCTTGGCTGTGGGTGAGCAAACTGCAATTCTATTGCATTCTTAACCTATATCAACTTGCAAAGCTATTCGTCCCACCAAACAACAGAAAAAAAGTAAACATACTTTGAAAAAAATAATGCCGTTGACAAATAAGAGCAGCGGGATTCGGAAGCAAATCGACGAAGCTTTTCCGGAATAAACATACAAAGTCATTGAAGTTTGTTATCCCGCTGCAATTTTAAACAAATGCAACCCCATAAGACGTGGTGTATGACGTGGATTTTATTCATTGTGAACAGTTTTGTAAGGATAACATTTCTCCGTGACGCTTTTGCTAGCGTTGCAAAAATGCCGGGCGTTCTTGCGATTGCCAGCAATATACGTAATGTTGGCCAAAAAAGCAGCTCTCGTTCTAATCGCGGACAATGTTGGCTGGTAGCCAGTAACCCTCATTGTTTTTCAGGCACGAGTGAAGAGAGAGAGGGAGTTATTACATTACTTCAAAATTGTTACAAAACGCGTGTAAATCGGTAGAAAAACATAGCTCATTGCCTCCAATGCAACAAACAAACGCGCTGCATTTTTACCATCTACTCTCGGGACGATATTCATGTTTGACCGAGTCTTGGAAGTTGATATCACCCCAAACCCACGGGAGATGAGTAAGGGTTAATTTTACACGTTAATCTGCAAAAAGAGATTTACTGCACTAGGCCTTTTAATAGAGTGGAAAACTGCATACGTCAGTAATAAGTTCCTAAATCGGAAATACTCAAGTGCTTTCTGTCACTTACGGCTTTTATTCGGCCGTCTTGCGAAATTTTGTCCAAATTCTTTGCGAGCTTGGCCCTCGTCTTGCAAAAGAGGTCATAACATCTGTTGCGAAAGAACTCTGACGAGAAATTTGGTTCCCTTTTCAAAACTTTTTTTTTTCCGTCGGGGGTATGTATAGTACAGGCGACTTGTTTGCATTTTAAACTTTGTCTTCAAGTTGACTTTTGGATCACTCTCAGCTACGTGTGGCCTTTCCATAGCATTATATTTGTGAGTTAAAATTCTTGCTTCCGTGTAATAGTGGTTATGAGTTCGAATTGTCGCGCAAGTCGTAACAAATCAGCTTTTTTTTAAAATTAGAAATCTGACATTCTGTTCCCATAGTTATAATTTTACAAGGCTTACACAGACGGACCGACTTTTGTTGAGCAGACGTGACTTGCCTTTTATGCATGACGCTGGGTTCCAACTGAATGATATTAATAATGGGAACGTCCCGTTACTCGGTTAAAAACTCGACAGTGAAAATTACAGGTAGCGAATAGTGTGTCAAGATTTCACTATCATTTACTGTCACTGAGTAATCTTCGCTGCTGTGCTCAAAACGATGTAGACATTGAATGAAACCTTGTTCAGTGTAGCTCTTATCTCAGTCATCGCTGTGGCTTTAAATTAGTGCCTGAGCTTTCCTTCACAGGTTCATAAACTTCGTCGATTGCAACGCGTCTACCACGAAGATGTTCTGTAAGACCAAGGGACTCGGTAAAACTTCGGACACTTTCTAACCGAGCTTCACGAGTTACGAGGCTTTTCCGCTACTGCTTCCGAATGATGGTAAATAAAGCAAAGCTCTTGGGTTCAGCAACCGCAGTTTTAGATTTGCAGACCCAAATGTCCTGGTCTTCTTGCTAAATAATATCACTGCAGAAAGTGTCAGTGTCCTTTGTGAGGCTCAGAAAGGCCACTTACACTTGCTTAAAATTTCTTTCTATTGACTTTGAAGTTTAAAGTCTTTAAATAGCAACACAAACTTGTTGCAAAATCCGTCGGGCGAAAGGAATTCGCTTCGGTGTCGTGCAAGAAAACTGCTGAACTAAATTACGTACAGTACTAATTATTTGTAGGCCTGGATTGGAAAGCTATATTCTTTCTGGGATATATATATATGTTAATCATAGGATGGATTCATAGGATGATTCCTCATAGGATATATATGTTCATCCGTTGATCACGGATTCACAAAACGACCAGCTCGCAATTGGCTTCGTGCCTCAGTTGGTGGAGAATCGCACCCGTGTCGCAGGAATCATTGGGTTCTAATCCTGAATATCTCCGGGTTTTCTTCCACTACCACTAAGTATCGATCATGACTGGCATGAACCTCCACCTTTTTTGAAACAATTCAGCCATTTTGCTATTTGTAGTTTCATTCATAACGCAACATGGTCAAGAAGTGTCGTGAATGAAAAAGTAGAATAGTTAATTCGGTGCCACAAATTTTGTAGCCCACTTCTTTCAAGGTGTCAATATATTGATGACTTAGTGGAGAAGGGAATGGTTCTGTGCAGGGTCGTTCAGAGAGATTGAAAATTTACAGCGGTTTTATACACCACAAATGGCTAGCGAGTTCTACGTTTGCTTTATATATATATACATACCCGTCAAAACTGAGTAAAGCCTCAGAGGTTTCGCTGCCTCGTGACTGTGCGCTTTCACCTCGTGTGGTTATCTGTGTTGCAGTCTGAAAAAGTGCCTAATATTGCAAGTAATTTTAATCGTGTATCTGAAAACAGTAGCTTAAGTAACACGATTGTTCAGCTGAAGTCTGAACCTACAGAAGTTGGAACTTGTGCGTCAGTTCAGATCCAGGCTCTGATCTCTTTCCCCAAACTAAATGTCCTGAAATTTCTCGAGTTTCTCCTTGCACCAGTCGCCGAAACGCGACCTTGGAACAGACCAGGTGAACATTTGCTTTGAAGCCGTGATATTGGAGTAAATGCATGCTCGATTTTCCCTAAGACTCTTCATATATCACGCTTGAAGATCTCACGAATACAATCAAGGTAGGCTTTATATGGGCGCCTCAAAAATACCACCATGCAAAGTACACGAAATTCTTCCCCACGTTCGCGCAATTAGGGTTCGTATTTTACGGTTCATCAGTGGGCTTGACGAGTTAAACAGCCTCGGAACGCGTTAATTGGAATAAGTAAGCAGAGCAGAAATACTCCACAGGTTATATCAGTGCTTTAACGTGATTTCGTTGATACGCACGTAAAAGTTTAAGCAACCATCATCTGTTTGATAAAGAGCTTCATGGTACTGAAAGTACTGCTCAAAAGATCGTCCTGTTGGATTTTTGAAGGATCACAGGAGCTAGTCTAGTCGACTGAAATTATGCGCTGACAAATTGGGGTCAGGTAATCTTTGATCATGAGATCTACATCATGTAAGACTGCACTGCACGCCGTCCCCGACACGATTGACTAGAACGTTGACTCGGCTGAATATTTGAAGAATGGCATGAAAATGACCCAATATATCAAACGTATGACATGAGATTAAGGCTTTATCCTGCCTTTGAAAGCTATAAAGCTAAGAAAATTAAGGCATACTTTAGAGTTGTCAGTTTGCGAAGTTTCCTTGTTGTGTTTCAAAGCATTCGTAAAAAGTATTACGGAAGCAACTATCAAGCAGCAAAGGCTCTTATTGAATTGGAAACTGGCCTTGTATCATTATGATGACCCTGAATTTTCTGCTCTTTTACTTAAATTTCACGTTTTGTGGCAGTTTAACGTTTACTATTACAACCAGGCTGCAAGACAATCGAGGAAAAAAAAATCCGGTTTGATGCAGCTTGGAGGGTAAAACTGCTCGAAGAAAATCGAGTTTCCGCATGGCACAGCTTTGTTGGCCGATCAAAGCTAAAATACTTTATTTAAACTTATCTCAGTTGCAAAAGCATGAAAATCAAGCCTGCGAAAATCCTTTTAAAAAATCCAGGGTCACCTTGCACACGAAACGGGAAAGTATTGCTCAGAAGTTTTATTTCAATGGTCACTCGTTGGGGTTTCATCGGTGTCCACAGAACAAATAAAAACCTGCATGAACTAATCAGTTGTTCTTAAACTGAGAAACGTGGAGCGGTGAATTAGGCTTGGATCACCAATTATTCAGTGATGGACAATCCATGCCAACGAGAAGAAATTTGTCTTGTCAGTAGAACTTGCTACTGAGGGAACTCTGGAGATTACTGTAGACTGATTCGTTGGGAACTTCCTTTTGCCCCATCGAAAAAGGTTTTATTGGACAGAAGTATGGTGATTGCTTACAAGCAGTTATTTGAAGAACATTTGAGAGTTTAACAGTGTGCCGATATAAGACATTCGTCATTGCAGTAGAACCGCAAGAACCTCTTTTTACCCGGCGGCCACTCGTTGTAATCCAAAGGAAAATGTCTCTCAACAAATTTAACCGACGAATCAAGTCAGTGGTATTGTGCTGTTATTCTACCTCCTAAATAAAACGATTGAAAAAGATGAATAATTTTTACTACGCAACTGGTTGACCTAGTCGATTTTCAATTCATGGGCTTTTGCAAGGAGCTATGCCACGACAAGGCAAGACGGCTGCAAACAGTCTACTACTGTCTATCCATACAAAACTACCTACAGGAATGAAATGTTTCTAATCAGTTTAGCTCTCTTTCTCTCTCATAAAGTAGCAAACATTTTTTTTTAAACTATTTCAAGGCCAAAACCGAGAGTATGTAAAGCTGAGTTCAGTGAGTACTGGGTGAGTTTGTTTGTTACTCCATAGTTGGGCGTAGATTCAAAGGAACTGAGATAACGAGCAGGCCGGCTCGGTCGTTCAGCGAAATCACTATACAGCGGATAAAGGATAGCAAAATCAATTGAGCTGTCCAGTCGATAGCGACACCTAACCTTCGAAAAACTGTGGCCAGTACTACAGTACTTGATGTGGATGTTTTCTGATTGTGTGCGGTGCAAAGTGACTAACTTGGAAAGTGAGTCGAGTAGTACGTTTCTCACAACGTGTTTCTAATTATCTGTCTGTAGTCTGTAGAGACTGTAGATGAACTCCTAAAGTATATGACCATTCAAGTGAAAGCTACTGAGCAGCATTTTCCCTTGGTGTTGTTTATTTTGCTGTAAAAGTTGGTTTTAAGTTTTAATTGAATCTGTAGATTAAGCCCTCAAGTTATGGCATTCAAATACAACCGGGTTACTGAGCAGTCAGATTTTCCCTTGGTGCTGTTTATTATTCTGTACAAGTTGGTTCTAACTTTTTGAGTCTGTAGATTAAATCCGATGACATTCAAATTAACGTTACTGAGCAGGACTTTGTTGTGGTGTTGTTTGCAACTGAGGTGCTTCTAACTTTCGAGTCCGTGGGTGAAATGCTAAAGAACATGCAACCATTCATTTGAGAGATTGGTTGAAAGTTATGTTGTACAAGGATCGAGGTTAAAAACTTCTTGTGGTTTGTGGATATATCTTGAAAGTGTCCTCCAGATCATCCTGTTCATTTGAAAGCAATGCCTCTACTGTACAGAGTGTTGATTCTTTGGCGTGTGCTCCTTTTAACAAGTCTATTGTGAATCTTATGTGCGATTGTCATCAGTTCTGTTGAATTGACCCCTTTGTTTTAGGGCGCATTATTGCTTCTCCCTGATCTCACATGGGAATTGGTTTCTGGTACACTCCCCGAGTCTTTCTTTATTTGTATTAATTTTTTTGTAAATCATAACCGTTCAGTGACAAAATCTGATGTTGCATTTTGAGTATTACCATTCGAACAAGGTAATTGAACTTACCTTTTCTCTGCAGAGCTTTTTCTTTCGAGCGCCGTGCAAAATTCTAAAACTATAAAGCCTTGGCCACAGAGAACTTAAAGGTCCTTGTGGTTTCAAAGTTGGCTGCAACATCTTACTTCTTAAACTATGGACTCTGATACGCGAGAATAGGCCACGATAGAGTTATCCATTTTGAAATAAGCATCGTGCTCGGTAAACAAAATATCCGCAATTATTTGTCCACCGTGAAACACATAGAAATCTCAATCATTAGACTGAGTAAATTGGAAAACTTTACATTCGTTTGTTTGTTTGTTTGTTTGTGTGTTTTTTTGCAAATCTCAGTAAACACTTTCGTTGCGTGCATGTGAGCATTAGTGATGAAACTTGCACCTTTATAATAATTGTTATGCCAGCTGAAGGCTCGAAAAATCGTCTAAATGGTGAATTTACCAATAAAGAAATTGTTTTATTGAAATTCTGAGGTTTTCAAGGAGAGGCAACTGTTTGAATTTTGGAATTGTTTCATGATTTTATGTCCACCTATTTCTGGTGTCACCATAAAGAAACGATAAAAATTGCCAGTATTGAGAACTTCACCATCCAGCAATATTATTCCAACATTGCAAAACAACACATTTCTAAGAGCCCTGAAAACAGCACGAAAAATTTATCAAGCAAAAACTACGCAAAGCTAGATTATCTTTCCTCTCTTTACACATTTTGGTCACTATGTGACCGTTTAGTTCCGGTACACAAAATGGCGCGGAGTAACTTGCGTAACATTAAAATACGCGTGCAAAAAGAATAACTCTTCAAGATATTCAGAAGGCACAACAACATTCTTATCACTTGATCGGTTCTCTTTTTCTTAACTTCCCCGGAAGCTGAATTTTTTTATTTTTTTTTTTTAACTAGCTAGCCATTGCATGTTCTTGGATCTCCCCTCCATCCGCCCCCATATATTCCCCAAATATCAGCACGTTCGGAAAGCTCTTTCTCAAAATATTGAACTTTCGAGATAAGTTATGGCTGAGAAAAGTATTAAAAAGACCCGAGGCAACGCTTAAACCAGACGGAATCTTCAGAAATCTCGTGGAGATCGGGGTTAATATTTTTTCTTGCAATTAACGGAGAAACAAAAATCTTCCTGTATTCTTTGCTGAATAGCTTCCTCTTTTCGCAGTCTTCCCTTATTTCATAACGGAGGAAGACATTTTGCATGGGAAGCGTGACCGATTTTCAATTGTTCGTGCTTAGCTGTTTAACCCAAATGCATGCAATTTGACATAACAGCTTGGCAATTCCAGAAATATGGCGCCTGATGGATCCTCGGTTATTTGCATTGCGAAAATTGTGTAAAAAAAGGTCTGTTCCTTGCCGTTTAAATTCCCGTTCCATTCACTGAAGACGCTCGATTTATTTCAATAGCCGTTTAAAGAATAAAACTGACGACATTAGACAAAATTACTACCAAATTGCACAAAACTTACTTGAACTCACCAGCGAACTTCCTATGCAGCCTTCTCAGCGAAGATGATTACGTAACAAACAAAAACAAACAGCCAACTCGAACAGAAGTCAGAGAGTTAATACCAAAGGTTAGGGCAAAACTCTACCAATTTCTTAGAGAGAAGTATCAAAACTCTCGAAGTACTTTAAACGTAGCGATGAAGCTATGTTAACCCAAAGCAAAGCGAAAGAGCATGTATAATTCTGTATCGTGCACAACTTAGAGCAGAATGGAATATCGCAGCTACTTTGTCCCATTAGACCTAACTGTGCAAAGCACAGTCATACCAAGTTGCTGTTGTACAATAGAGGTGAGTAAAAAAGTGCGCACGACTATCGTGGGAAAACAAACGTGATATTTTATTTATTGTGGTGGACAATGTGAGGTCACGAGCTGTACACGGACATTAATACATCCACAAACCTAAAGAAAACTGATTCTTCTCTCAGTGAAAAATAACTTAAAGTATATCACATAGGATCTCACTAAAGCCAGCCTGAATATTCACGAAACAATCTTTATCCGGATTTTGGGTCGCGTAACAGTAAATTTAAAATGCGAAGCAGTTTCAATCACACACATGGCGTGTAGCCATGTTGCACAGGACAGAACCGACCGCTTCAATTTTTCGATTTTCATCGAACATAAGCCATGTGCTCTCAGTAATCATTCCGTAGTCCTCGTATCCAACGTGTACACCTTTCGATGTGAAATTCATGTTTTCGATTAGACCTGACGGTCCAGTGCTTGATCATCGTTTTACGTTTGAATTCGTCTCGGAAACTTGGCAAAAAACGCTTCAGCCCGCCAGGAACTGTTGATCTTTTTCACTCCAATCCTAAAGCTGTCAAGAGTACTCATGCAGTTTGACGGATTCTTGCGTCTTAAAAATTGATACAATGAACGCCATGAAAACTATACGTTAATCAGTTTTTTGTATGGTTAATTTGGAGGTCCACAATGGTGCGCACGATGTGGATGAGGCCAGCTGCCGCAGAATTGAATCGTTACGGATGTTCAAATACAAGTCATTTAAAAAGCGGGGAAAACTAGCTTACCTCTCACTGGGAGATCCGCCTATGTAAAACAACGTCAGTTCCACAATGAAAACAGAAAACCGTGCTTTTAAAGTTGTGAGTCTCAAGATAGTAATAACAGTGTTGTTATGGCTGTATCGCCTCCGGGAATACGAAAGTTTTCGATGGTAACTGCTTTGCTGATTCTGCCCTTCGAGAGCTAACCATAGGGGAACAGAATAGCCCCATTCCAAGAAATTACGTGGTATTTTGTCTTCCACATTTGTTGTAGCAGTATGCAAACGATAAGAAAAAGGTCATCGACTTGCGTTCGTAATACAAGCCAGTGGAATACCTTACAAATACATGGGATTCTTCGAGAAGAGGCCACCAAAGCCGATTGTGACTGATAAATCCGAGATGAGACATTTGTAATCAGCAGCGACGAGTTGATTCCATTGAGAGAGGGGACGTTTCTAGTGGGCCTCTTCGCTTTAGTGCGAAGTCTTTTGGAAGTGTAAATTACAGGACCTATTTACTCAAAAGGCGGATAAACTCAGTCCTGTAGACCGGCAAGTCACTATCCAGCCGTTCCAATAGATGAAACGAACGGATTTCTCTATTGAATTCCTTAAGGAAACCATGAAAATACACACTGAACTAATGCATAGCCCTGGGCAAGTAAGGAGATTTGCGTAAACCTTGACAAATATGAACCTGGAGTATATATATGTATATATATATATATATCCAGCTATGGAAACTGATTTATGTGCACAGGATAAAGTTATCAAGCCTTCAAACAACTGGGGCAAGGTTATCGGGTAAGGAAACGCGATTTTTCTCAAATGAAGCATGCATGCAGAACCTATGAAAATTGGAACGGTTCGTTCCGGTAACACTTCTTTTCAGGTAAAATTAATGCCCAAGATTAAGTTTTGCCCGTTCCACTCTGCATGGGCCTCGATGCCTATGGTCCCAACCGGAATAGAACGAGTAAAGATCATGTATAAATTGTTGGATTCCATCCAGTTTTAACTGCGTGGGGTTGTGGCCTAAATGTTGTTGTGTTAGACCCCGTGGATGTCACGTGTTGGTCATATTACCCTTTGCGTTAGCTTGTCAGATTTCTACTCCATGTTCAGGGAGGCATTCCATGTCAGCTTTGATATCTCATTGATTTGAGTGGTCGCAACTCCCACATTGTCCTGAACTCGGGGATAAGTCATCTTCTCCGATTTGTGTGTTGAACATAACTTAAACAAACACATTATAGTTCATAGTTTTGAACGATGCAACTCAACACGTTGGCGTCTGAAGATGACGATGTCATTGTTTGATTAAGATGGCTGCAGTGCCAATCTGACAGCACAGAGTCGATCTCCCTGACAGTCATCGCTATACAGAAGATACTCTAGGACGCTGCTCATGGGTGGCAGTTGCCTTCGAAGCTGGTATAGGTCCTGTGTGCCACAGGACACCAGCCACTATTGCCAACCGCAGCCTCCATCAGTTCCTTGGTTGAATGATTCGATTTCACCATGTCTTCCGCTGACGACCGTTCGTGCCACCATCCAGCTCTCCATACAGCAAATGGAAGAGCAAGCGTTCATAAGTCTGAAGACACGATCCACCAACCGCAGCTAGGCCATGATCAGCATGGCTGGCTCACTCTGCACTCTAACGCGGTCCTGCCCACAGATGCCAAGGTCGCACTTTGAGCACGACATAGATTAAACCAGCCCTCGACCGGGCTTTTTCTGGCATCCTCTCCTTCAATAATTCCAGGACTATTAAAGACGTGTCATCTAAATTTATCCAGTGAAAATGCAGTAAAATGTGACCTTTGACGTCCGCAAAAGGAGTTAATGCCATTTCTTCTCGAAGAAATTGTGCCATGAGTTCTAAAGG
The DNA here is from genome assembly GCA_014634185.1 of Astreopora myriophthalma. Lineage (NCBI taxonomy): Eukaryota > Metazoa > Cnidaria > Anthozoa > Scleractinia > Acroporidae > Astreopora > Astreopora myriophthalma. Next base: position 1,693,628 of record BLFK01000926.1, read on the forward strand.
GCGGCCATCTTGGATCCGCCATATTAGATTCAGTTTTTGGATTAATTAAACAAAGTTTTAAAAACAAACACTAACAGGATCCAAAAATCGTGAAGGTACATTGAGGAAGCACATGAACGTCCAACTTGTTCTTTTTTGAGTCTGCGAAATGTCACGATGGTGCCATAATACTTAAAAGCTACGTTAATAGTGCAGTGCAGACGCCATCTTCTCTTTCTTTTGATCCTCCATCTCGGATTTTTTAATTCCTCTGAATCATCATAATACTGGGCACATTTACTTCAAAACGGTAATAGCCGTGGACGATGCTCGCGTTGAAACTGCACGCTAGATCTAACGAGATTTGAATCGCTAAAACGGGCGAAAGCAGAGGCCCAAAGTCAAGTGGCCGTGCTTCTTGAAAAAATCAATCGATTGCATTTTCAGTCCAGTTATCTTTACTTTAAGCAGACAACAAACAGTTTTGGCGCGGTAACAGCCTTAAGTGGCGACCAAACTTGAGCATGATTTTTGGGACTCCGTTGAAGTATGGTCAACGCTTTTGCACGGATAAAAACAGTATTGCATAAAGCGACTAAGTCACGCAATCCATCATTATTCTCGGATGATGTGACAAAACCTTGGCCTGGAAGGAAAACAGCAAAGAGAGTTAAATAATTAACTGAGAGCGTTTAATGATAGTATAAATTTTTGCCGCACAGACGGTGGAATCAACGTGCCGGAATAGCGGTGTTTATCAAGGTGCTCGTGGGCGCCTTGAATGTAAACATAGACAAGCATGCGCAGGTAGACTTGTAAAAGGAGACACGAGGCAGCAAAACTCGATTCTACACAAAGCGCTACTAATTGACCCATAAAAACATTCTTTTAAGCTTACATTACGTTTGGTTAAACGGAAAAACGTCCGCAAACGTCCGCAAAAATAAACTTCCTGCTTAACTTTTCACTGTCGTAAAACAAGAAAGGAGATTTTCTTTGACTCGATTCAAAATCCCTGACCTTCAAAAGTTTTCACTTCCGTACGAACTTTTCCCTGGCAGTGGAAGAGATCAAGCAGAAAACTTTCTGTATTTTCAATTTAAGCAACACATTCGACGGATTGATTCTCGGTAGCAACAGAGTTAAAAGCGAAAACATCTCTTTTCACGGGGCAAAACCAAGTAAATAAAAACGACTGCAGATGTCAAACATTAAAGTTTCATTGGTTATTTCGTTGCCTAAGAATACCATATTCTTCAAACAAGTTGCAATTGAAGACGATCGCACATGTATCAAACAATAAAAAACGACTTTCGCAAGTTTTGTTCCTTCCTGTAATAACAATTCTTTTACCGAGTTTAACTGATAAGTTTATTTTCTTGGCTTTTAATTAGGCAATTTAGAAGCCAAGACTTCTGATATTTTCATCCAATCTTGTCAAACATGGAAAGCAACACAAGCAGATGGTGGGAATTTTTTAAGAAACTAAAACAGGAAGACTAATCAAGCAATGATAAACAGGACGTGAAAAAGAATGTATTCATCTAAGCGTTCAAATTAGTCTTCCTGTCTTGAGGACCGAGTCTTCAGTCTCTCGAAAATTATAACCAACTTCCTGGTTACAGTTGTCGCACCTGTCGTGCACCTTGTGTTTATAGCTGAAGCCGCTTGATACCTACCCATATGTAACAGTTATCTAACGAAGTGGAGGTGGGCATTAAATGACTTGCGAAGAATATCTCCCACTATTCACCGCTGGGTCGAAACTGGAATTGATATTCCAAAATTAGGTTGAAAATCCGTAGGGCGAATACATAACCGAGGAAGTCAGTTCTAAATTATCTCATACAGCTGAATCGAGCACGCGTAGAGCTCGTGTGTTTCCAAAAGAGCGGCTCGAGGCACGAGACCCTCACGTGAAGGAAGAGCGCACGAAAAAGAAGCAAAACATTTTGGTAGGAGTAGGGGGTAGGGGTAGTAGGGGGAGGGGGAAGGATGACGGGAAATAGCCCCACCGGTTGGAAAAGATTTGTGCTGTGGTTGGATTGCGTTTCGAGCGTCTCAGTGCCCTTCGTTAGAGCGAATGTTTCGAATTCGAGAATGCTTAGCCGTTAGTTACTATTGCGAGGCCTTGCGCCTATCTTCTTTGGATCAAAGATTACTCTCGAAAGCTCTAAGTTCCGCTCAGTTCCGCAGGCATTTGATGATTTGTTGCCGTTGATGAAAAGGCTATTTAACTTGATTTAAAAGTAAGTGCATTAGTAAGTGAATTTCAGAGTGCTCAGACATACACAATTCTCAAGGCAACCATTCACGAATAGAGCGAAAATCACTGATTTTCGTAAAACCTCAGACCGGTGAATAACCGGCCCCAACAAGCCATTCCCGAGTTCACGTCAGCCTCTTTGTCAAAGCGACTCCCTGACATGCAAAATTTTTGTGCTGGTGATAAGTTTTACTTTACAAATGAATGACAACTTATTTTCATAAGAAAGACTGTCTTCCCACTTAAAATCGCTTTGAAAAAATCGGAAATCTGCTATTGGCATTGGTAACTATTTGTCAGAAGATAAGACTAAGTTTTTTCCCTGAAGAGTGTGCATGCTATTAACATTTAGTATAATTTTCACTTCGCCTTCGGCGAATAATTGTTAAATATTCAACTCGCGTATTGGAACTTCTCTTATCCGTACTAAACAAGACTGGACTGGAGAAGGCTGAACTAGACTAAACTAGACGGACTGAATTGGTGTGGAATAATGTGGCACGGGCCAAACCAGAAAGAACTGGCCTGGACTGGTCTGAGCAGCAAAAAACGTAATGTACACCAGACTAGACTAGGCGAGACTAGACGAGACTAGGCGAGAGGAGACGAAACTAGACTTGACTAGACTAGACTGACTAGACTAAAACGTTTTAAGGCGATTAATTTGAATAGGATAAAAACCTTACCATTTTGCAAAGTCGTTGAAAGTTGCAGAATACTTTAAACCACGGTCTTGACTGCCGATCCATTGATTAATTAAGTCCGGGTGAGAAGGATCAACTTCTAACCACACAGAGCTGAGACAGAGGAGAACAGTTACATGTACTTAAATTTCAGCGATATGTCCGGCAGTTTTCCGTAAACAGTATGTAGTCCGGCAAATTTCTGACCTTTAAATAGAGCGGGCAAGAACGAGAATTTCAGAGACGGCTTCATAATGAAAGGTAACTCAAACTTAAGTGCACCTTACCTCAAAACATTATCATATAAAGCATATATATTTTGCCGTTTTCTCCTCGATTTCATTTTTATTTCAATTTAGAACTTAGCAGAACTAGCAGTAAGTTCTCGCACGGCCAAACTAATGAGAGGCATAGGTCTATTCCAACCTGGAGCCCATGCTCTCTCCTCTCTTTTACTCCCTTGTCGTCGAGGACAAGGGAGGAAAAGAGAGAGCCTCGGTTCAAGCTTGGGTCGATTCCCAATTCGACGTCACAAAGTGCTTTGCATTCGAGTCTTGAAAGTATTTTTGTATTGCAAAGCAGAGAAAGTGGAATATTCAAACATGAAATTTCTTTGCATGGATTATCTGTTCAATTACCAGATTACCAGATGTTGACCATACAGCGCGTGATCACATGACGTAAAATTATCCGATCAAGTCAGACAAGAGACTTAATAAATGGCTTTACCCATTGGGTTTTAGTATCTTCGAGGAAACACGCAAAATTTCCTTAATAACATCGAGTCCGTCGAGTCCACCATACAATGCTGCTACATCTTCATACCTACAAAAGATTAAAACCAAACAGAGGTTTCCGATCGATCACATACATTTAGAGGATCCGAAAACATTTTAAACACGAGCTTACGACTTCGGCCAACCTCACAGAATCTTGATATATAAGAATAGGGATAGTAATTTTCTTCACGTGACTTCAGGTGGCACAAACCACCTCGCCAAAATGTCTAGGGGCCCTGGAACTGCATTCCGATGGCCCCTATGATCCTCCTTCCAGGCAGGACTTTTCCTCGCGATAGTTGTAACTGATGACACCTCCAGGCGATGTCGTAGTTCAGAGGGAAGTGTTGGGTTTCATCAACATTCAAATATCAGTCCACAGGAATTTTGTAGCACATAAACCAAGCTTGTTTACGGTCCTATTGTGGCTTGGTAGAACATCCGAACTAACAACAGCACTGGAACGTTTTAAGTTCGACTCTGATCGGGAGAGCTTGGGTTTTCAAGGTTTACTCGCTCCCGATGCATTTGCTCGTTTAATGACCATTTTCAGTGCCCTTGGGTTGTTCACAAAACTGCGCCACTTTTGTTTGAGCCTTTCTATTGACGGACATTTAAAAATAAAGGTTAGATCTGAACGAGCGCTTGAGGGCCGCGTGGCACCTCTCTTTGGATCGACAGTTACTGAGGTCACGACAGTTACTGAAGACCACAAACACTTACTTGGAAATCTCAGGCTGCAAGTGAGTCATATCTTCTTCAGTGACATAAGGAGGGTTGCTTATTACGGCATCAAATTTCGCAGAACCAAGTTTTGGTAAAACAGATCCTACAAACGAATGTAGAACGATTTTGAGAGACATCAAGAGATATATCTCAATATATCAAGAGATAGCTGTCACCTCCCAGCAATACGTCCCGGGTTCTATGCCCGGAATCTACCATGCTCCAGTTCTTCATAGTCGGCGACAGGTTTTTGTCTCTCTCCGGTATTTCGGTTTCTAATTCCAGTGTCTCCAGTTAGTGCGCCAGTGCAAAATCGCGTGGCAAGTAAATAACCTTTTCCTTATAAATTTCTCTGTTCTGCGCAGCCATTTTGCAAGCTTCCGCGTCTACAATACAACGCAATCTCTGTCGACGAAAGCCGAAACCAAATCTCTGTAAAACTGGCTCAGTTACGGAACAGTCATTTCTAATTGCTTACCAACATCGGTGTGGTAAAGTGACATCCTGCCATAGACACGATGTCTGCAATAAAACATATACATATACAAAAAATGAATGGGAGATATTTTGAAGGGATCGAGAAAGTAATGTCTCGCTGCGAGCCTCGTATGTGGCCATTTTTCAAACGCAAGCGTACTCTGGGCTTCATTATTCCTTGGACTGCAAGGTTTGCTTGTGCAGGAATTAAAGGTATCGCTGAAAAGCCTTTAACGGCGAAAGATCAGATCAGTTTTGTGGACCGTTTATTCCACCCACGCCCGAATCAAGTCAGGTTGTTAAATCCCGCTAAACGTTCAAACGATGTTGGGTGGGGACGTTGCACGCTCAGCTAAACAACGTTACAATATTGTCGCGTCCAACAAAATGAAAAAAAAAATTGGATCGAAGACATCCAACATGCGATGCTAAACGCTCCAACATGTTGGAACATTTAGCCGGCGCTTTATGCATCAAACTTAATGGATCATTTAGATTTCAGATGGGTCAGTCGTAAATCGTATTCCAAATATGCTTACTTAATGAATTAAGCTCTCCCCCGTCGCAACTGTAGCAAATTCACCTGCAAATTCTCTCGCAAGCATCTGCACAGGTGGGAAACTCGTTTACCTGGCCGCTGATTGATTGCTGCCAATTGATTGCATAGCAATCCAGGAGCACCGATCAAGTTAACCCGGCCACTTTACATCGATCTCGCTCCATTGCCAAGCTGGTCCAAACTGAAGTCACTTTGCCGCACTGCAGCAATTCGTCTAAAGAAAACTGTCGCGTTGTTACTACCGACGGTTAACGTTAAAACTAACTTGTTTGCGTTGTCCTTTGTCAGGTCAAATGCACCCTTGCTCTTGTCAATCGCGACACAGGTGGCCTGAAGACAATAAACGAAAACACAATTGCGACTTCAACTAATGAAGCTGTTTGAACACTTCTCTTCCTCCAGATTTCGCCTGTTTTAATGGGCCGTCAGCGTCAGCCTCCTTTGGCTTCGCCGGCGCGCGCTGTAAACTGCGAAAGGTTCTTTAAATCAGTGCAGACCTAAAAGTAATGATGCAGTTTGTTTAATCAACACATTTGGGTGTGCAAAGCAACCGCGCAATTTCTTTGGTTTTTGTTTTTGTTTGTTCATGATTAGATAAAAAAAACTCTTGCACGAACTTTTCCACCAATCAGATGCAAAACTAAAAGCAATTTCAATTTTCTCACTCTCGTTTTCCCGCGCCTGGCGCCGGCTGCGTTTAATTGTCTCGCGGTCTGATTGGCTGGTTAAACCAAGTCGTGAATTTCTTCAGAACGTGATTGGCTCTGTAACGACTTTGGTTTCGGTTTTACGACACTCAAGTGAAAACCGCTGTATCAATGCGCCACGACTTTCCTGTATTCAGTTGTTGCGTATACCTATGATGGAAATGGATTGCGACTTGAAAAATTGGCCTTCTATAGAATAGAACAGAATAGAATAGAAAACCTTTATTTTAACACGATAAATATTAAAGCTAAAAGCTTGTGGCGTCGTGTATAAAAGAAAAACCTAATAACAATGTAATTAACGATGTAATAATAAGTAAAAATTAAACTACTGACCTTATGAGAACACAATGTATATGTACAACATTTACATGTTAAAAAAAACATTCAAATATAAATAAAATTGTCATCATGGTGCCGCACAGTTGAGCCGGACACTACGTTGAAATTAAAATCTTTAAAGTAATATTTTGTTTTTAATCGTTGTTTCAGTTCCCTCTGCTTTAGCTCTGAAACTCCATGTTCATTAAAACTAACAGTGTTCAATAAGATAGAACCTATATACGCGAGCGAGTCCTTCATATATCTAGTATTAAATCTGGGTACGACTAAGCAATCTTTTCCCTGTAAAGAATAACCGTTGCAACGTTTGGTGTAAATGTCCTTGGATAGCAATTCAGGCAGGCCATCGTTATTTGCTTTATGAAAAAGCTTAAAAATATCTAGCTTGTAATATAAAAGAGAGTAGGCCACTGATCGTATTCAAGCGCGTCACATGACGCCATATCCTCAGGTAGATTAAAGATAATTCTAGATGCTCTACAGTGTAGTCGTTGTATGGAATGAAATAGATCTGGGTCACAACATGCACCCCACAAGACTAAGCCGTACTTTACAGAGGGCAAAATTGCTTTAGGAGAGAGTAGAAGTCCCGCAAAACCTTTGTCAGTAGGAACCTAGATCGTTTTAACAAGTCTAATTTGGTCACGAAGCTCTTCTTGATGTCCAGTACATGTGGTGCCCCGGTAAGCTTATGGTCGACCGTCATCCCTAATCTGCGTGTTTTCGTGACCCATCTTAGGTTAGAGCGTCCTCTGAACGCCGAAGCAATTGGGCCCATCGGGTTTCCCGTGCTGAGCAGCATCGCTTCGCTTTTGCCCGGATGAGGCGTTAGCTGGCTATTGCGGCACCAGGTATACACTTCCTGCAACGCCTTATTCAACTGTGCTATAGCCATGTCCGCTGAGTCACCTATGCAGAAAACTGTACTATCGTCAGCAAAGATGTATAGCGACCCCGATAGGACTGACGATGGCAGGTCGTTTGTAAATACTGTAAATAGTGTTGGGCCCAGCACGGATCCCTGGGGAATGCCAATGGACACCGGAAGCATTTATGATTTGGTTCCATTTAGGACCGTGAGCTGTCGCCTTTTACTTAGATAGCTCTTTAAGCAATCGAGAAGCATACCCGCGATGCCAAAATCTCTTCTTAACTTCGTCGCTAAAGTGGAAAGCCTCTCTAAAGTCGATGAACGCCGCTGCCACAAACTGTCCTGAATCTAATGCTCTCCTCTACATCTCCGTCAGGTGTATCAGCAGATATTCTGTCGAATGTCCACTGCCTGTTTGAGGCCAAATTATTTTCCTTAAAGATATCCCTTACAAGGATATCATTGACGTCCGATTCCATGATCTTACTTGGAATACTAAGTAAAGAGACCGGACAGTAACTACCACGCTCCGCTTCATCATCCTTTTTGAATATGGGCGTAAGTCTTCCTGTCTTCCCAAGTAGAGAACACTGCTTTGCGCGCACAGCTATACCGATAGAGACCCATCAAAGTTGGAACTATAGCATTGGCCGCGAGTTTTAAAAGCTTCGAAGGAATGTTGTCAGGGCCTGTGGACTTGTTGCTTTTGAGGGTGTTCACTTTTTCCGTTACTGAGCGCTGGGAAATCAGGAGCTCTGCAAGAGGCGTGTGTTTGTAGTATGTACGATAGATTGTTGACGATTATCCACACACGGAAGTGCCGCTGCCAGCTTTTCTCCAATCGTGGCAAAATATGAATTAATTAGACTGGCTTTCTCCTGGTCAGTCAGTGGAAGACTGTCGTCGTCTCTTTTGAGAGGGCCAATGCTCTTGTGCGCCGTTTGATTTATCGCTTTATTGAGTAAGTTCCAACACGCGCTAGTTTTCTTGACTTCTGTGAACATTTTGGAGAAGTATGTGGCTTCGGCTTGCCTTAGAGCCGACGTAACCTCATTTCTAGCTTGCTTGTACTTTTGCCAAAGTTTGGGGCAAACTCGCGCCTCGTCTTCAAGAAATGACAAGAAAATAAGTATGGACGGCCCTTTCCGCAACAATTCATTTGATATTCTTGTTAGGTTTGATGGAGTACTTTGCGCTTGAGCTAAGGTAATAAGGAATGATTTTTGTATGGTTTGATCAGAAAAAAACAAAACTCCCGTGAGGCACAGGGCCCGAATGTGGTTTGACAGAATCGCAAAATTCGGCATCACGTTCACAATTACAATCACGATCCCATATCTCGTTCCCCATTCCTACCAAATACCGAATCTCGAAAATTGTCTTGGGGTCCCTCTATCCAATATTTGTGTTGGGTCAGTAGATGACAGGACAACCCAGCGTGAAGTCAAGGGTTCAAATTCTAATCAGAGGAGAAAGTTCTGCCTATGTAATGACATGTGCAAACGGTTAGACTTTCTAGTCTTCTCGGATAGGGCTGATAAACTCTTGGCCCCTTCTTACATCACTTGATCATTAACACTGAAGCGAATTTTTAAAAAAACTCACTGTTCGGAAAGAGTAGGGGATGCAGCCCTAGGTGCAATGTTGTTAAGATCTGTGAACATAAGAGTTTTGACCTTCGTAAGGAAACCCACATCCTATTGTCAAATTTCATCAATTGGAAGTGTGTTGATCAATGTTTAATTGTGGGGTTGTCAGAACTAAGGACCATACGTCAAAGGTTCCATTGTACTTGGCATGACGATTCAATTTGTACAAGGTGGCAGCTTTTGCATTTCCTCAGTGCTTACAAGAAGAAATAAGAGGAATAACGAATGTTAGACCATCCAGTTAAGTAGCTAAAGGCAAACAGAAGACCAAGGTTTGGTCCAAGATTGAAAACTTTGGAAATCATTTGCGGTTTGCTATAGGACCTATATACCCCTGTTATGGGTGGTTACCTGTGGAAATTCTGTAAGTATTGAAAGACAAATGGCTCCGCTTCCACAGCCAACTTCCAAGAACGAAAATTTCTGATCTGTATTGTTCCAAAGGCAGTGATGGCAAGCGATCAGCTCAACCAGTTCCTAGATTGAGAAACTTGCACATCAATTAATCAGTCAGTCAGTCAGTCAGTCAGTCAGTCAGTCAATCAATCAATCAATCAGTCAATCAATCAATTTATCAATCATTTACACCAGTAATGCGATAATTATAGGTAAATAGACCAGTTGATGATACCTCTGTCTCTGGTCTTGGAATAAACACAGGTTGTCTCATTTGCAAGGTGAGGTAACGAAAATCCCATTCTTCAATGATATATTGCAGGGGAATCCTATAAAATTAATAGACATTGATTTCTTTGCTTTAAAGAGAGGCCAAGGAAAATCATAATTTAGCATGGTACATTTTTTCTAAACCTAGGATCTTGCAGGATCATGTTCAGAGTTAATAACAAAAATTTCAAGTGATTCTATGCAACAAAATTGTAGCCACATTCAGTCTGATGCTTAGTTAAGTCCAATACCTCTGTAGTCTCTTCTGAAGCAATTCATTGAGATTCTCTTCCTCTTCCTCTGCTATAAATTCATTGTCTTTTGCATCACAAGCCTGGTTAATGAGAAATTCGATAAGCAAGATGCCCACATTTTTGCAGGGGGCAGTTCTGACAATTCATAAGGTAGGATGGAACCCATTTTTGGCAAATGCGAGTGAGGAGGAAGTGGGAGCAAGCCAAAGCCAACATGCAATGATTATATTTACCAAAAGCCAGAGTTAACATTGACCTACCCTTCCCTTAAAAATATGACCCCTCA
>BLFK01000926.1:1703881-1706381 GCA_014634185.1 Astreopora myriophthalma
CAGTGTAAATCAGTTACTGCTTACGTACCCAAGTTCTTTCCTTGCCAAGGACATGCTCTACAATGAATTTCACTGACTGATTTGCGTCTGGTACGTTATTTTCCTTCAGCCGTTGTATCCAAGTGTTCGAGAAAAATTTAAGATTTTGTGAGCCGTAATTCCTTCGGACACATGTTTTACGATTTTGTAAGTGAGTCTCGAATTTAAATGTCTGGACTTTGGAGAAGCGTGTGGCTAGCTGCGATCGCTGGCATCCAAAGAGTTCGGGGAGTAATGCCTTTAAATTCATAAACTTAGCTTTCTTAAGACAATTCAATGCTGAGGACTTGAGCCTTCCAAAAGTAGACTTTTGCCGATTTCAATCTATTGAATCTAGCTTCAGGTTAATTAGACCTCACTCCACGTTTTGGATGACCAAACTTGACCTCTTTGAGCGTTTTTAGGGAATGAAAGGACTCCAAAATTCAGTGAAGTTCGGCCCTAGGAGGCCACGTTTCTGCGGCCATATTGAACTAACACTTGTTCCCAGGCCTTCATCGAACACGTTTCAGCGGCGGGAAATCTGGGTCGAATTGTACTGAGTATTGAACGTTGCTGGAAACTAACACGAAAGGAAATGTCTTTCATTGGCCCTGTGGTTTCATAGTGGAGTCACTTGTTGGATTTTGAAAAAATGAAGCGGTAATGTCCTGTATTTTGCGTGGTCAATGCTGATGATATGGCTGTTTATATAATTTGGTATGAAACTGTTCTGTGTTTGACTTGTCTTCTCCTTTTCCTCGTGGAGTTAAATGCAGGTATGCGTCATTGTTTACACCTTTTGCCTTTCTTTAGCAGGGAATAAATTTTCAATCTTTCAGAGTTCACGAGATATGATCTAAAACTAAGGGCATGTAGTGCTGTTTCGGGTATAGAATGAAAGCTCCTAGTTTGACCAAAAGTAGCTTAAATTAGAATATAATTAATATGTAACCTTTGACATTTGTGTTAAAGCCACAGGGAGCCTACACCAGTGACACTAATTCAGTTTTCGTTTGTGTGTGTTTCGGTTTCAAGGAAGTTGCAGAGTGTCGAGCTTTCGGTAAAACACCATGTGGTAAAACACGCACATACTAAGACTACCTAAAGATCATAATTATACACCTGCAAAGTCCTTAAAGCCACAGGTGATTTCAAAGGAGATCAGCTGAGAATCAAGAGTATTTTCAGCATATTTTCCGGCAATTTAGTAGAAAATCTGGAGTAACAGCAGAATACCCTGCCACTTCTGACCACTATTGTTAGCATTTAGCGACGTTCTTTGAAGAACAACTCGGAATACAATAGATGTTGTTGTCATTCAATGACATGCGAATAAGTGGCAGGTTTTTCTGCAGTTAAGCCGAAAATCTACTCTACTGTTACAAATAAAGCTGTAATACACCTTTTGCCCTTCGTTACCAGGAAATAAATATTTATTAGTGTCAAAAAATGAGTCATTTCAATGAATGTCTAATCATTGTAGAAAAATATAGAAATGTTTTAATTTTTGTGTGATCAATAAGGAGTTTTACATAGAGAAGAACATTCATCAAGGCCCATACCGGTTTAATATAATGGAAATAGCAAACTTTTAAGGTGATTCCTCACATTTGCATTGCATATCCTTTCTGCGCATAATTTATGGCGTCATTTAGTGCACCCTCGTGCACACACATATTGAAAACATGGCGGATTTGCCTTGACATTGAGCTCTGTCAGTTGAAAAATGGCTATAGCTCACCAACGAGCATGGGCATCCCACTTTTTTTTCCAGTCATGGCAATCAACTTATCATAAGCTTTGCGCGAGAAAAGACTCATCTGATTTCTAGTGCTGAAAATTGAATAAATATGGAAAATAGCAGATACACTGTGGTCTTTTCTATTTCACCGTTTGGTAACCATGTCAAGAAATTTGGTTCAAATTTTAATTAAAGATTCAGCTTTCTGTCTAAATCAAACTTAAAATGTTTATTTCTGTCCAACACGATGTATTGACTGTAGTTTAATGCATATTGCCATGAGTCTCGGTGACATTATTATTGGGAATGCGTTCTTCTAATAAGCATAAAATAATGTCAAAATGTGTGCTCCTTAATGAGCATGGGCACCCCCCTTTTTAATTTCAAAATTGAAGTTCTCATTTAATAATATTCAGTGGACAAAGTTTGGACGAAAATCTATTGCCACTTAAATTTCAGAGGAATTACCTTAAGAGAATAAACAAACATGTGCCCCATGTTAGTTAACAAGAAAAAAACTTTCGTTAATGAATCTTCTCAATGCAAAAAGCCTTAATAAGTATTTCACAAATTCAAATGTTTGGTTTCTTAGCTAAACTAATTAGAATTTAATTTTATTGACCAGTATTTTGGCACATTTTTTTTTTTGCATTTTTTTTTTTTGCATTTTTTTTGCACATGTATTTTTGAAAAAATTTCTTGATTCTGACTGGCTAAGAGAAATGCAGTTTTTGGGAA
>BLFK01000926.1:1711381-1736510 GCA_014634185.1 Astreopora myriophthalma
TTTGGGGGAAATAGTAAATTTCTGCCTGTCGTTTTGCGTTTTCCGCAAAACGTGGTTCTAAATCTATCTCTTGTAAATATTTGTACTGGAATGGAAAATGTGAGATGATTTAATTTTTGCACCATTTTTCCAAAATGTCCGTCATTTTGTTATTCTTTTGCTTGCTTTCGAATAGACCTTTCTTGCCTCGTTCTTAAATTCAAAATTGAAAGGAAAGTTCGCATGGAGCGAGGTACATGAAAGAAGGGCTAATTGGAATGCAAAGAAAAGAATATTCAAATGGGTGCCATTTTGGATTAAAGTGTATGCTAGCGGTACGCAATGAATTCGAGACAAGGAGCGCAATAAAATGTTTAATACTTTGTTGCATGGATATTGATGTAGTTCGAATTTAGCAAGCCGTGCCCTTTTGGGGCCTATTCCGGCCGTTTTCGGTGTCCAAAGAATAGCCTACTGTTTATTCCGCTCCCGACAGCAGGACCAACCGAAGGAGGAGAATACGGCCGTTTACACGGTTTCTTTTCGGGAAATCGTAAGCGGGTTGCAGAGCAGCCGGGTGCGCTGGTTCTTGGCTACCGTCGACCAAATACCCGTTGTTTTGGAAAACCTGATTCCACTTCTTCGCATATTTCCTAAACTGGAACAGGGAAAAAAACCCAAAATAGTTCGACAAGAATGCACCCATTTCATCGAGGCTTCCGTGTTCACGTCAGCCTCGCTTTCAAAGCAAGCCTAAGTGTACAGTTCGAAGTCTTATGAAAACTAGACGTTGTGGGTGTAACGTTTCACTATCGGATTCCCAGCCCTTTTAAAATTCTTTTGCCCATTTGTCAAACGCGTTATTCGCGACCCTCATGACCGTAATGTCTTATTACTCTTTGATCGGCTGAGCTACATAGCATTTGATGACGGCCAGTGCCGGGTCTTCCTTGGTGTTGCAAGATATATTGGTTTCTGATTTTGGCTTGTTTGTATTGTAGGGTATTGTTCATTGATAGCTCTTTGTACTTAGCTATTGTTTTGTCTTCATGCCTCAGGTGCCTTGCAACACAAGGCAGTGACAAGGGAAGAGCTCAAATCCCATACACATCTTTCCTCCATTGCACAAAAAGCGCAACCTCATATTCCTTGTATATTTTCTTTTCAAAGCAATTGCTGCACAAGCCATCAAAGGTACCAAGAAAGTAACTCGACTACATAAATTGTGCGCTGGCAAGAAGCGAACACAAAAGAAAGTAGACTTGAAGGCGGAATGGAGCGAAGATACGACATCATACGATAAAGTCATATGTGACATGTTTACAATGAAGGATGAGTATAACGAGCATGAGCGGCATTCAGCTCAAATCTTGGCTGGCAAACACAGCGATATTGACTTTTAGTGCCAATGTCTGCAATATTGTAAAAAAATACTCCAGATTCAATAGAGAAGTAAGCTCAAGAATTAACCGCCAGAGCAATCTACTTCATCTCCCGCCGGTGCGGACGGAAATTGCTAAGTGCATTTTTATTACCATGGCTGTGCTGTTTATGATTATCATAATATGTAAAAAGAATGTTTTAGCCCATAGATGTAGAACTCATGTATTTGTATTTTTTAAATTTATGCCTTTTTTTTTTAATTTATGTCTTCTTGTAAATTTGTTCATAATTTTCATCTGTGATGTACATATACCTTTTTTATTTTAATCCAGGGCTCCTAATGATTGCAGGTTAGCCTTGTGGCCACCAGATTGGACTAACTACCCTGGATTTTTATACATTAATTTTAAATAAAGGAGTCTATCTATCTCTATCTATCTAGATGTGCTTTTAAATGTATTTTGGTGATATCAATTTATTGTAATTGCATGAATTATATGTGTGCTCTCAAAAGAGAGTTGTGGTGTGGCACGTTTTGATATGGTACGGGTACGCTATGTTATGGTATGGCACAATACGTATAGGAAATCGCATGAACGCGAGTGCATTTCGTGATTTATATTATGGGCACGAGTGATGTTTTGAAAGTTCTCAAAATTGCACGAGCCGCAGGCGAGTGCAATTTGAGAACTTTCAAAACATCACGAGTGACCATAAATAACGAAATGCACGAGCAGGTTCATACGATTTTTTATTTATTATATTCTCTACAAAATTACTCAAACGCGCTACTTTGTACGGTGTTTCCATAGCAACTTCCGTATTGCACTCTATAACCTAGTTTGCACTCTATAACCTATTTATGCATTCGCCATTGGCCAATCAGAAACGAGATATTTTGTTGAGTATATAATAAGGAATGTTACGGTATGGTATGGCATGATATGATATGGTATAGTATGGTATGGTATGGTATGGTATGGTATGGTATGGTATGATATGGTAAGCAGCGTGATGGAGAAGCAAGAAGCAGACATCCATGACATCACATGTAATTGTTATGACTTAGCAAGTGCAGCTCGAGAACAATATGGCTGAGAGGACTCCTCTCTGATCTGGGGAGCAAATTAGGGGATGTTTACATGGGAAAACTCGCACCGGCGCGAGTTTCATACCGGGATGACTTCGTGATTTCGTATCACGTTTACATGATGACTGGGTCACTTCATACCACGTTTACATCCCACGTCCAACGTGTTGAAGCTGACGAAGCCATCTTGGATTGGACAAAAATTACGCATGCGCTACCCGTTCCAGTCTACCTGCAAACCGATTTCACACCGAAACGAGTGGTCGTTTCGCGTTTACATGATACCGTTGCGAAATCTCGTACCGGAGTGAAATTCTCGCCCCGGTGCGAGAACCGGGGTGAACTCACGCCGGGGCGACTCGCGCCGGCATGACATTTTGTGGTGGTATCATGTAAACAAATGTAGAGCTATGAGAGGGAACCGGAGTGAACTCGCCCCGGCGCGAAAGTCGCCCCGGTGTCATGTAAACACCCCCTTAGCTTCACCAACTGATCTATGAGGATAATCAATCTGCAATTTACATGGCTAGATTAATCCGCCGTTATAGACGCGACAAGGACATTGACATCAAGAATTGTGCTTACTAAGCTTTCAAGTCAACGCGGCAACATTCAACTGAAGACAGTAGCAGGCATGATTGCAAGTTTTTCAAAAATGGTTGGATCAATATAATCTATCCCGCAAATCAACTGTTAAATTCTCGCGCATTTCCTTCAACGATTCAGCCAATATTAATACTCTCCTCGTTTTTACTTTACTGTAAAATCATAGCCCCATTAACATCACCATGGACCACCCGTGTTTACTTAAACACCTGTGTTTAAGTCAGCTGGTTTCAGCATTTTAGAAAAAAATAATTCAAGAAATTAAAATGAAGCCGGCATTTTGGTGTATCTTTGATTTTCTCGTACTTCCAGGTGTGACGTGGGTCCGGATGACCCAGGAAACTATGTAGAACAAAAAAAACTGGAACAAACTCCTTCCCACAAGCACACGACTCACCAATATAAATTTTAAAAGAAATACGGATGATTTTAATTTAAGAACTAATTTGTTATAAGTATGACAATTACTAAAACTAATCGTTATATGTAAAATTAATCTTACTTAAACTTACTTACTATTTACGAGTATTTACAATTATATACAGTTCAGTTCAGTTCCTTCTAATTTCTTCTCGCTGCAGCCAACTAATGACCTGACAAACCTCTCCTGTACCGCGTTCCCGTCCTTCAAATTCTGCAATTTCTTCTTCCCGTCTGTTAGTGTTACCGCCAACTCTTTAACTTTCCCTCTTCCTCTTTCGTCCTCAACTTTGTAACTTCATCAGATTTTCGTCCACGATTCGGCGCTCGGTCAAATACTGCTATTTCTTTCCCGTCTTTTAGTGCCACCGCTAACCGCTCACCAAAGTCTTCCGCAGTTACTTTTTGTTTCCGCCGCTGACAAAGGAATTTTGTCTTGTGATTCTTGGCCGGCTCCTGCTAATGACTCTTAACAGTGAATCTGTCTGCGACTTTCTCTGCCCTCTGGCTTTCGTCCTCCGATATTCTACTTTCCTACTTGTCTTCTTTCAATCAACCGTTTTCTAACCCTTGCTTACATTCATATTATTCCCACAATGAACACGTAACGTACATACTTATTGTTTAAACAGTCCTGCATTTACAACACTGTATACTAAATCAACACTTTATGAACAAATAAACTTACAAGCTATTCTTTAAGCACTAATTACGATTTACTACAACGATACATTAACAATAAGTAATTAACACTAACGAAATACACTATACACGTAAGAACAAAGGAATTTCATGACATCAGGTCTATTAGAATCAGCGACTTCACGGATACCGACAGGGCTTGCCAGACGGCGTTATCGTCAAGCGTGACTTGATCTCATTTCCTTGCTATGTGATTTAATCAGGGGGGTAAAATAGCACCTCGGGTTAAGTTTCTCAACTGTCATTTTATTTATTTATTTATTTGTTTATTAAGCTTTGCCAAAAGAAAACGGAAAAACCCATACGCACAGACACGCAAAATAACAACACTCATGAAACTGGCGGGAACAACACAAGAGACCAATTAAAATGAGCTCCGGGTTGAAAATAGAACAGGCTTTGTTTACACTATACAAGCATACTGTATAAAAAAATACACGAAAGACAACCAGTGATGGGGCGAGGAAGTGCGCGTGGTTGCATTTGATAGTATCGTTTACGTCACCTTATTGTCGAGAAATCAGACATCCGTGAAGTGGTTGAGAACGATTGAAAAAGTACGTTTTGGAGGGGTGGTACGCTTTTATAAAAAGTCCAATACATCAGGTTTCCGCAAAAGATAGGAGAACGCAACAAATGCCTACAGATGATCGACTTGAGACGTTCCGAAACATAGCAATAATTTATCCAACTTACCATACCTTGGGGGAAGGCAGGAGACTCTGGTACCCAGGATAAACCATAAAATCTTATTTATGAATCCTAACTTTAATTAAAATATCAGATCTTATCATTGGGTTCGTCAAAAAAACAGGATCAACTGCACCCCTTAAGAATTGTTTTAAATAATATTCGAGAAAAATCGCTGTCCGTAGCAAGGCGCGCTATCATCGTTGCGGCACGCTGAAGGCTTGACTGCGTTTATTGACAGCTTTTCTTGTTGATAAAATGAAGAATCACAATAATAACAACAGGTTTTCGGATTGTTTGTTTGCCCCCCCTTGATCTGATACACCAGTTAATTAAAAACCGGTGACTATAGTAAGACTTAGCAGGGCTCAGGACATCGGTTGTTTGATTTTCGCTGGTGGTTTGATGGTTTATAATCTGTAATCCCACAGAGCTTTGTCATTAGTCCTCTCTTGCCTTTGGAAGTGCATCATGAGCGGGCTGAACACTTTGTTGCTTCTCTTCCTGCTGCAGACTTTGCTTTGTTCTCAAATTGCAGCCATAGATTCTACCGTTATCGCCATCGAGTTTTGCGACGGATTTGATCCTGTCACAGTTTCAGTCAAGGTTACACCTTTGAATTCCCATTTGCCGTCTAGGTATGCCGCCTTCGTAGTAAACAGAAACAGCAAAACAGCATATGTGGACCCGCCAGAGAAGTATCCACAAAATGGTGTAAAGTCCATCGTAGTTGAAGCTTTTGAAGACAGCATTTGCCTATCAGCCGTTGTCGTCGACCTGACTGTTGTAATAGACCAAGAGACAGAGTTCAACAAAACCTGCAAGGAGAAGAGTTTGAAAGACGAGGTTTTACGTCCCTGTAAGAAGCAAGGCGATGCGATAAGTCCCGTGACTGTCTGTGCAAACAGGATTTCTAACCTTCTTAAAACCGAGGGGGCAATCAGCACCATCCCCTTGAGTAACTCTGATGTTACCGGAGTACAATATTATTGGAGATATGGCCGCTGCCTCTTTTTCTATGGCGGAGGGATTAGCCGACACGGCACGCAAAGGGGTAAAGAAACGAATAAGGTATGCCAAAATGATTGGCAAGGCTAATGATATCCTGGAATCTGTCAACTCGTTCCTTAGCCTGGCGGGTCCTGTCTTCAATGTTTTTAGGGGTCTCGCGACTATTCTGACCACCTTCCTGACGCCAAACCCGTTTGACCAGCTCTTCTCGTATCTCCAAGAGGAATTTAGTGCCCTCCATCGCCGCCTTGATGAAATGGAAGAAAAGCTGACAACAAAGATCAGAAACGAACATGCAAAGACTAGAATGGCTGTCACAATGAGACATATTCGATTCTCCCTCAGAGAGTACAACGACATGTTGGAAGCTCTCGCACAGCAACCCGTGTGCAATGAAGAAACGTTGATCAACCTGCCCGCTGTGAAACGGTTCCTGAATGGATACGAAGAAGGACGAGTACGACAGCATCTCGAGGATTTGCTCGAGGTTGAAGAAGGAGGATTACCGCTGACACAGTCTCTTCTTGGACCGTTTATGGCGGACTACTGCAGCACAAAGCCAGACACAGTAAGAGGCTTCGCAAGTGCGATGTCATCATACGCTTTTGGAGGTGTTCAAGCTCAGATGGCTTACACCTCTCTCACAAGCTTGACGAATAAGGCCAGAACGACGTATATCGAAAACAACAACAAATTGTTAAGGAAGATTTTAGCCTGCGTAGAGGCTCTTAAAGAAGAACGGAGTCCGAGCAAAAGAAGAATCGAGCATAAACAGGCTCTAAAGGGAAAAGGCAAAGGGAGACCGAGCAAGAGAAGAATGGAGCATCAACGTTTAACGAAGGCTCTGACGGCGCACAAATCTCTCGACGCTCCGCCCCAGAGTAATCAGGGTGTTAAAGAGTCAAGTAACGGCGACAAGACTAAAGATGAGTGGCTTAGGAAACTTTACAAACTGTTAGTAAAAACTAATGCTATTGAGATATTCTTTGAGGAACCCGGTAAGGCTTTCCTGCAATATTTTAATGATTCTTTCACCCGTGTGCTAGAAAGCGACTCATCTAAAGAGGATAAATTAAAGCAGGTTAATGATATGTTCTATTCTATCTTACACGATTCTGAAAACTGGCCTAAAAAGTGCATCCTCGACATTAGCGACAATGCTGTTGTTGGGGTGCTCGCGGATGTATCGTCTCAGGGTTCAGACATGCCTATAGATTTCTTCGACCCAAACTCGGTAGTTAAACCAACCACAACATTGCTTCGCCTGTTTTATAAACTTCCCCAACAGTGGAAAGATTTTTACAGTAGGACACCAGTAATGCAGGAGAGCTGTGTAAACGCTAAAAACTTTGAAGTGTGCAAAATGTACCCATTTTGGCTCGGTTTTAGTTTTCTGCATGCTCGGAACCTAGAGGTTATATATGAGGAGAAGTTCATAGAACACGGTGATTTTAAATCGCAAGAAAGGTGGGCTCGGCCGATTTTAAAGAACCCTCCCGGAGAATCGGATAAAGTTTTTTACATGGCAGTCAACCCCGATAACGGGTATATTGGCGTGAAAGTTGTTAATACCTCCGTCTACGTTAAAGACCGAGGCGTTGCAACACCTAGGTTTGGTTGTTTCGAAGGCTCGATGAAAGATATGAATAAATCGATTGAAAGCATGAAAAAGCAATGGGAGAAGAAGAGTTCACACCAAGTAGAGTTGATCAAAAAATGGGCGGCGAAAATGCCCGAGATTTGTATTCCATCTCTGGTCTGCCCGTCAGCAAATCCGAACGAAGGTGATGTGCATCGCTTCTTTGTGATAATTCCCCCGTCTGGCGGTACAGACTTCAATTACATACAAAATTCAGCGAGAAAAAGGAGCGAAGTTAAGAAAGCGGAACCCGCAGCAAAAAGCAAAACACAGCAATGGAATAACAATTCTATATTTTGACCTCTAATGTAACAGGCACCTCCCTCCTTAATTTTCGCTGGTTCTTAAATTCGCGATTTTCGTGATATCCAAAAAATCGCGAACTTTATAAAGACCCGCGAAACTTTAATGGACATTAGATAGAAAAATCATCCATTTGTGTTTTCATTGGTTTTGAAGATTTTTAGAGGTTAATTTCTAGAGGTGGAACTGTCGGCGATATCCAATATAATGGCTCTGTTTCAATTGTTGATTAACGTACAGTTTTTTACAGCCAAAACCGTTGTATCGCGATGCTTCAAAACCAAGAATCCGATTTTTTGCGCAATTCTGTGCCGTCAATCAAAATATGTAATCGGATTTCCGCAAAGCCGTTCAAGGTAATTTTGAGTTCTTGGGTTGCTAAAAATGGATGTGGACAAAGGTTTGATGCCTACGTACGAAATTTACCCTTGATTGTGATTTATTTTGGTTGGCGGTGCAGAAGTGCCACAACACGCCAATCAAATTCTTGGTTTTGGATCATCGCGATACAACGACTTTTGCTGTAAATCACTTAATCGTCATTTTCGCGAAATAAAATTCCCGTATACACAATTTTTCCCCGCGTTCGCAGACTTAATGACTCGCGAAATGAGCTTAAAAGAAAGTTTCCCGAAATTTGAAGTGCCGCAAAAATACAGGACAATAAGATAGACATAAGCTGTTCTCCCAACCGTAGTCACAATTTCTTCTCCGTTTTCTGGTTTTATTCACTGCTCAATGACTCACTGAAAGGACTTAAAACTCACAATATAAAACTCTAGAACTCGCTACCTTTTTTACATTCCGATCGTCTTATCCTGCTCGCACGTGTTCATTACCTTATTTGGTAGTTATCGCATGTCAATAACTAACAAGGGTGGGGTCGGTCAAAACTCTCGTACACAACTCCCCTAAAAATTGAAACTGTCAATTTTTACAATCCCTAACAGAAGATCATGCAACTTGTAAACAGTTCAGTTCAGATTTTGTCCTCCTCTTCTGCTCGCATTTGTACTGCAATCCTTTCAGCTGCTTGTTGAGCTGCAAGTCTCCGCACTCTCTGGTTCCTCGGCTGCACTTCGTCTCTCCTTCCCTCTTGCAGGTGAACACTGTGATCAACTCCTCGTATCTCCAATGGACAAACTAGCTGAAGAGGTCTCTCAATAGTGTGTCTCTTATGCAATAAAATCACACCCCTAACAACACCGTCCTTGCCTTGAATGAGGCGCGACACCTTCCCTTTCTTCACTCTCCACGGTTCTTTTCGTCTCCAACGACAAGAACAACTTCTCCGACTACGGGTGTAGCTTCCCCTTCCTTGTTTAGACGGTGACCTTCCATTAGACTGTGGATGTATTCTCTCTTCCATCGTCTCCATGCATGGGCCTTAGCTTCTTCCAACCTCTTATTCATCTTCGTCAGCTTCTCCTTGTCATCTTCGATAAGTTCGATGTCTTCGATTGGGTAAGCATCACGTCCTCACAAGATCACGTTTGGTGTTAGCACCTCTTCTTCTCCCTCCGCCTCCACGTAAGTCAGGGGGCGGTTGTTCAAGTTCCTTTCTATGTCCATCACGACCGATTCCATGGCTTCATACGAAAGTCTTGACCGCCCTAGCGTCTTGCGCAAAGTCTTCTTTATTTCTTTGATCAGTCTCTCATAGAACCCTCCCCACCAAGGGGATCTCGCAAGGTTAAACTGCCAACGAATTTCCTCTCTCGCTAAGTAGTTCTGCAACTTCTTCTTTCTTGTTGTTGTTGTTTTCTGCCGTAAAAAACGTGAACCTGAGATATGGCGGGCAACCAACCTCCTTAGCGACCAAGCTTATCTTCTGTTTGTGAGACAGTCGCTTTAATATTGCTGTAATAAAATTGTCATTTCAGGCGTGAAACCCGGCAGTGGAGGAGCAGTGCTTTGATCGTTGTCATCGACTGGGTCAAACGGAAGAAGTCATTATCACCAAGGTGACATGCATTATTTAGAAACGCCCCCACCGCGCTAAGTCACCGATTGGGTAGATCAGTCCTGGGATGGCTTCCCTGGCGGCGCTTGAGGTAGCGGATTGCTTAGATTAGCGCTGAAATGGTTTCTCTGGCCGGATAGGCTAGCTCAGCATTGAGATGGCTTACCTGATCGCGCTAGCAGTGGATTGACTAGATCAGTTTCAGTTTCAGTTTCAGTTTTTTATTAATTAATTTCAAATAAATAAGATTGGAACCGGCTTATCTGCAAATAACAGAAGCTAATCTAGGCGGATCAGCAGTGAAATGGCTTACCTGAGAGCGCTAGCAGTGGATTGACTAGATCGGCAGTGAATTGGCTTACCTGAGCGCGCTAGCAGTGGATTGACTAGATCAGCCGTGAAATGGCTCCTCCAGGTGCGCTAAGTAACGGATTGGCTAGATCAGCAGTGAAATGGCTTCCCTGTCTGCGCTAAGGAGTGGATTAACTATGGCTTCTCTGGGCAAGTCTTTCAAGTCACTTAGTTAAATGAGCAAAGGAGAAAAAAAAAAGATTCCTTGCAGTTTTCATTTGACATTCGCCCTCTTTTTTTTTCTGTCACAGAATGATAGGCAATTATCTTGAATCCATAAACCACTCAATAACTGCCAGGTTTCAGCGCGCACAGCTGTCAAGAATTACTTTGGCTTCTAGGAATGCCTTCTGCCCTTTCTTTTGTATGGCTCATGCAAATATATTTAAACCGCTCTTTCTATTACATTGTCATGGATACGGTCGAAGAGCGCATGATCTCTCTACAAGACGAGAAACCGCAAGCTGATGACTGCTGCCTTTGGACTCAAGGCTCAGAGCGACGAGGACCGACGGCGCCAACGCGTGAGCGATATCACGCATCTGATTGGTTTACGACCACGTAACCCACCTGTTTGATGAGTTTCAACCACGTGTTGAGCACGTGATCAGTCTTGAGGGACATCATTCGCTTGATTGACTTAGGGCCACGTGCCTGTTCACGTAGTTAATCAATGACGCTGTACACTCGATTGGCTTACGACCACGTGATTGATCACATGATCATTCAATTACTCCGCACATTTGATTGGCTTACGACCACGTGTCTTATAACGTGATGATCAAATACCCTGCACATTTGATTGGCTTATGACCACGTGTCTGATCGCGTGATCATTCATCACGTAATCACGTGCTTTTGCGAAACGCGTGACGCATGGAGCATCTGGTGGCATCAGAACAGCATTTGCTGTAGTGATTATCTTCGTCTATTTGGTTATAAGGATACAAACAACCGGAAATAAAGGTAATTTCCAGGCAGTTCGGTGGTTTATGTTGCAACCGAAGAAACTCGAAGGATTTCCCTGAAGAAAACCGTGTCATACGAAAGATTTAAACAGAAAAGAGACTATGCACATCCCGAACCCAGAGGAACTGCCTGGATTGCCAGGATTCCACGTCTTGTACAAAATATACTTTTGGCTCTTCCTGGACGTTCTTTACCTGCAAGTTGGATTTTCACAAAAATGCTCACGATTAGCCCCGAGCATTTGAACTACTTCAAGGGAACAGCGTGGATAATCAGAGGTCAAATGTGCCGCCAAAACCCAACCAACCTTATGGTCGAATTACAGCTTTTTGATGAACTACAGAATGTAATGGTTTTCCATGTTTCGCCGGTTATTTGACCTTGAGGGACTGAAAAGAGATTAATTCAAGCCGAAAAACAGAGATTAATTCAAGATGTAAAAAGAGATTAATTCAAGATGGCTATTAGAAGCACAGCTAAAACTCGGATAAACACAACCTTAATAACACTACACGACGCTATACAACATGGCGGATCTCTCTCCTAGATACCCATAACTCCGCGCGTCACATAGGTCCGCATAGCATACTTGTAAGACACTACAGTGGGAGCGTATACTCGGGCGTTGTTGTCTTTATAGGTTTAATGGAATCTATCTGTTTCAGGAATAGTTTTGGGTTTGATAGCAGGGAGTACTGAGTAGTGGATTCACAAAGTGTACAAGAGAGAACAGGGGAATTAAGCACCATGTTCCTTTGATGAAAACTGAGATAACTACAAGAACATCATTCTTTGTTGAGAAAAAGAAACAGGAAGGTGAATGGCGAACAGATCGATCAGATGGATGGATTTGCTGAATAAAAAGTGACAGGGGGTACCTCAGCAAGTTTGGGCCCAATTGTCGAAAAGTTATCGTTAAATGCATCAGAACTGAGATTACTTACGGCGCAAATTGGTAATTAGTTTGCATTTAAAACTAATTACCACTACAAATTTCCTCACTTTGAAAGATAGGCTCAAAGGTCAACACGGAAAGATATCGTTGACGTCACCTAAAATGCGCCAACCAGAGCCTTATTGGCTGCCGAAACAAAGGGTCCCTTTCTTCGTTGGTTGTCCAAAAAAAACTGACGTCATTGTTTGTAAACACATGACGTCATGGCGGCCATATTGGTGTAACTAAACAAAGAAACGACGGCCATTTTGGTGTCCCAGAACAATCCCCGGGGAATCGAACTCCATTTTTATGCAAATATGTCCTATTGTTTCAGTAAATCAATATGGCCGCTCGTCACGTGAGTGAAAACGATCAATACATGACCAGTCAGACAGTCTCATTCCTAGTTCCTCAAGCGCTTAGAGGAAAGAAGCGCGAGACTTGGGACTAAGCGTGGTGTAGGGGCGACGTCAAATTGAATTGCGCACGAGGGAAATCAGGAAAGAGGCTGCCAGTCAGTGTTTATTCCTGATGATTAGAATTGATATGGCGTTGACATTGTGGAGAAAATATGCTATTCGTTCTCAAATTTACGCCGAGCCTTTCGAAATTTGTACTGCGATAGCAAGATCAGACGGGGCAAAACAACGAAAGATGATAGCGATCACGATTTATTGCGTAATATTTTGTTGTAAATGAGTGAACCATTGAACACAACAATGGAAATTTTAGCCTCACAGGACTCATAATTATTTGTTTTTAAATTGCCGGGCAGCTGCCCGTAAATCATGTTTTATTGGCTGAAATGAGGACTAGAAAAATCTCCAGCCAAGCTAAACAAGTCATGAATTTGCAAGCAACTTATGGGGAGATCGTAAGAACAGATACGGAAAGTACCTTTAAAGAAAATGGAGGAAATATTAGATTATCTGGATCGTAAATATGTTTGACAAAAAGGGCTCTAAAAGCCTTAAATCTGTTATTGCGTTAGCTACCCTTAAGCAGCGAGACCTCGAGACGTTCTGATAGCTTTGCGGCAATTACAAGTAAACACTGAGGTCTTTTGTGGATTTCTCCTTGTTATCGGTGCTATTTTGCGCAAACTTGCACTTTCCGGAAAATCTTGTATTTTGGCTTAAATTAATGCGCAAATCCGGTTTAATGTGTGGCGGTTTGTCTTACACGATGTACGGCGCTCTGTTTCAGGTGCAGATAGTCTCGGCTTAAGATTTTTGCAGACGGAGAATATATTGTTTACCATTCGTATTTGTTTGTCACTGAACAGAATTGTTTGTGGCATGACAGATTTAAGGGGAGCTCGCTCTCATTCTTCGATGAACATCGAGAATCTGACCTCAATTCCCGTTGGAGGGAGTAACATCCTGATAAATTATGCTCACAGACAACTTCCAACGGTTTACAGCCCAGCGAAGGATCGCGGCTGGGCTTGGATCGTGTGTGCTGGGTCGTTTTTTGTGATGTTTATGGTCTATGGTATTCATACATCGTTTGGCGTTCTTCTAGTTGTGTTACTGGATCATTTCAACGCGAGTAAAGCAAGCACCGGTAAGTATAATCGAATTTTGAATCTTGATTTATCTCGGCGTCACATTTCGGTCTTGTAAAATGCAAACAACTCCATGGGCAAGCTAAAAATTCGAGGAAACTTCGCACGGTAACTGGGAAAATCCACGCAATGGAATTCTGGTATTTAATTAAATGATATATATTCGCATTACACGCGATCAAAAAGCCGACCAAAAGCAAGGCCTTGTTCCAGAATCATTTTAGGACGAAGATTCATACTTTTTGTATTTTTCTGCCATGAGCATCATTGTACCCTTTGGAAGAACTTTAAAACGCAGATGATTTTTGTATTTTTTTATATATTCATCCTTAACGGTACTCTCAATAGTATTTGTATTGGTTCCTCGATAATGTAGTGATACGCAGCTATTATTTTCAAGTTTTTCTTCGTTTTCCGCGTTAATTGACCGGGTTTTCGCTTTAACTTATTTATTTTACTTTATTTTAATCCAGGGCTCCTAATGATTGCAGGTTAGCCTCGTGGCCACCAGATTGGACTACCCTGGATTTTTATACATTAATTTTAAATAAAGGAGTCTATCTATCTCTATCTATCTAGATGTGCTTTTAAATGTATTTTGGTGATATCAATTTATTGTAATTGCATGAATTATATGTGTGCTCTCAAAAGAGAGTTGTGGTGTGGCACGTTTTGATATGGTACGGGTACGTTATGTTATGGTATGGCACAATACGGAATGTTACGGTATGGTATGGCATGATATGATATGGTATAGTATGGTATGGTATGGTATGGTATGATATGGTAAGCAGCGTGATGGAGAAGCAAGAAGCAGACATCCATGACATCACATGTAATTGTTATGACTTAGCAAGTGCAGCTCGAGAACAATATGGCTGAGAGGACTCCTCTCTGATCTGGGGAGCAAATTAGGGGGTGTTTACATGGGAAAACTCGCACCGGCGCGAGTTTCATACCGGGATGACTTCGTGATTTCGTATCACGTTTACATGATGACTGGGTCACTTCATAACACGTTTACATCCCACGTCCAACGTGTTGAAGCTGACGAAGCCATCTTGGATTGGACAAAAATTACGCATGCGCTACCCGTTCCAGTCTACCTGCAAACCGATTTCACACCGAAACGAGTGGTCGTTTCGCGTTTACATGATACCGTTGCGAAATCTCGTACCGGAGTGAAATTCTCGCCCCGGTGCGAGAACCGGGGTGAACTCACGCCGGGGCGACTCGCGCCGGCATGACATTTTGTGGTGGTATCATGTAAACAAATGTAGAGCTATGAGAGGGAACCGGAGTGAACTCGCCCCGGCGCGAAAGTCGCCCCGGTGTCATGTAAACACTCCCTTAGCTTCACCAACTGATCTATGAGGATAATCAATCTGCAATTTACATGGCTAGATTAATCCGCCGTTATAGACGCGACAAGGACATTGACATCAAGAATTGTGCTTACTAAGCTTTCAAGTCAACGCGGCAACATTCAACTGAAGACAGTAGCAGGCATGATTGCAAGTTTTTCAAAAATGGTTGGATCAATATAATCTATCCCGCAAATCAACTGTTAAATTCTCGCGCATTTCCTTCAACGATTCAGCCAATATTAATACTCTCCTCGTTTTTACTTTACTGTAAAATCATAGCCCCATTAACATCACCATGGACCACCCGTGTTTACTTAAACACCTGTGTTTAAGTCAGCTGGTTTCAGCATTTTAGAAAAAAATAATTCAAGAAATTAAAATGAAGCCGGCATTTTGGTGTATCTTTGATTTTCTCGTACTTCCAGGTGTGACGTGGGTCCGGATGACCCAGGAAACTATGTAGAACAAAAAAAACTGGAACAAACTCCTTCCCACAAGCACACGACTCACCAATATAAATTTTAAAAGAAATACGGATGATTTTAATTTAAGAACTAATTTGTTATAAGTATGACAATTACTAAAACTAATCGTTATATGTAAAATTAATCTTACTTAAACTTACTTACTATTTACGAGTATTTACAATTATATACAGTTCAGTTCAGTTCCTTCTAATTTCTTCTCGCTGCAGCCAACTAATGACCTGACAAACCTCTCCTGTACCGCGTTCCCGTCCTTCAAATTCTGCAATTTCTTCTTCCCGTCTGTTAGTGTTACCGCCAACTCTTTAACTTTCCCTCTTCCTCTTTCGTCCTCAACTTTGTAACTTCATCAGATTTTCGTCCACGATTCGGCGCTCGGTCAAATACTGCTATTTCTTTCCCGTCTTTTAGTGCCACCGCTAACCGCTCACCAAAGTCTTCCGCAGTTACTTTTTGTTTCCGCCGCTGACAAAGGAATTTTGTCTTGTGATTCTTGGCCGGCTCCTGCTAATGACTCTTAACAGTGAATCTGTCTGCGACTTTCTCTGCCCTCTGGCTTTCGTCCTCCGATATTCTACTTTCCTACTTGTCTTCTTTCAATCAACCGTTTTCTAACCCTTGCTTACATTCATATTATTCCCACAATGAACACGTAACGTACATACTTATTGTTTAAACAGTCCTGCATTTACAACACTGTATACTAAATCAACACTTTATGAACAAATAAACTTACAAGCTATTCTTTAAGCACTAATTACGATTTACTACAACGATACATTAACAATAAGTAATTAACACTAACGAAATACACTATACACGTAAGAACAAAGGAATTTCATGACACCAGGTCTATTAGAATCAGCGACTTCACGGATACCGACAGGGCTTGCCAGACGGCGTTGTCGTCAAGCGTGACTTGATCTCATTTCCTTGCTATGTGATTTAATCAGGGGGGTAAAATAGCACCTCGGGTTAAGTTTCTCAACTGTCATTTTATTTATTTATTTATTTGTTTATTAAGCTTTGCCAAAAGAAAACGGAAAAACCCATACGCACAGACACGCAAAATAACAACACTCATGAAACTGGCGGGAACAACACAAGAGACCAATTAAAATGAGCTCCGGGTTGAAAATAGAACAGGCTTTGTTTACACTATACAAGCATACTGTATAAAAAAATACACGAAAGACAACCAGTGATGGGGCGAGGAAGTGCGCGTGGTTGCATTTGATAGTATCGTTTACGTCACCTTATTGTCGAGAAATCAGACATCCGTGAAGTGGTTGAGAACGATTGAAAAAGTACGTTTTGGAGGGGTGGTACGCTTTTATAAAAAGTCCAATACATCAGGTTTCCGCAAAAGATAGGAGAACACAACAAATGCCTACAGATGATCGACTTGAGACGTTCCGAAACATAGCAATAATTTATCCAACTTACCATACCTTAGGGGAAGGCAGGAGACTCTGGTACCCAGGATAAACCATAAAATCTTATTTATGAATCCTAACTTTAATTAAAATATCAGATCTTATCATTGGGTTCGTCACAAAAACAGGATCAACTGCACCCCTTAAGAGTTGTTTTAACTAATATTCGAGAAAAATCGCTGTCCGTAGCAAGGCGCGCTATCATCAATGCGGCACGCTGAAGGCTTGACTGCGTTGATTGACATATTTTCTTGTTGATAAAATGAAGAATCACAATAATAACAACAGGTTTTCGGATTGTTTGTTTGCCCCCCCTTGATCTGATACACCAGTTAATTAAAAACCGGTGACTATAGTAAGACTTAGCAGGGCTCAGGACATCGGTTGTTTGATTTTCGCTGGTGGTTTGATGGTTTATAATCTGTAATCCCACAGAGCTTTGTCATTAGTCCTCTCTTGCCTTTGGAAGTGCATCATGAGCGGGCTGAACACTTTGTTGCTTCTCTTCCTGCTGCAGACTTTGCTTTGTTCTCAAATTGCAGCCATAGATTCTACCGTTATCGCCATCGAGTTTTGCGACGGATTTGATCCTGTCACAGTTTCAGTCAAGGTTACACCTTTGAATTCCCATTTGCCGTCTAGGTATGCCGCCTTCGTAGTAAACAGAAACAGCAAAACAGCATATGTGGACCCGCCAGAGAAGTATCCACAAAATGGTGTAAAGTCCATCGTAGTTGAAGCTTTTGAAGACAGCATTTGCCTATCAGCCGTTGTCGTCGACCTGACTGTTGTAATAGACCAAGAGACAGAGTTCAACAAAACCTGCAAGGAGAAGAGTTTGAAAGACGAGGTTTTACGTCCCTGTAAGAAGCAAGGCGATGCGATAAGTCCCGTGACTGTCTGTGCAAACAGGATTTCTAACCTTCTTAAAACCGAGGGGGCAATCAGCACCATCCCCTTGAGTAACTCTGATGTTACCGGAGTACAATATTATTGGAGATATGGCCGCTGCCTCTTTTTCTATGGCGGAGGGATTAGCCGACACGGCACGCAAAGGGGTAAAGAAACGAATAAGGTATGCCAAAATGATTGGCAAGGCTAATGATATCCTGGAATCTGTCAACTCGTTCCTTAGCCTGGCGGGTCCTGTCTTCAATGTTTTTAGGGGTCTCGCGACTATTCTGACCACCTTCCTGACGCCAAACCCGTTTGACCAGCTCTTCTCGTATCTCCAAGAGGAATTTAGTGCCCTCCATCGCCGCCTTGATGAAATGGAAGAAAAGCTGACAACAAAGATCAGAAACGAACATGCAAAGACTAGAATGGCTGTCACAATGAGACATATTCGATTCTCCCTCAGAGAGTACAACGACATGTTGGAAGCTCTCGCACAGCAACCCGTGTGCAATGAAGAAACGTTGATCAACCTGCCCGCTGTGAAACGGTTCCTGAAGGGATACGAAGAAGGACGAGTACGACAGCATCTCGAGGATTTGCTCGAGGTTGAAGAAGGAGGATTACCGCTGACACAGTCTCTTCTTGGACCGTTTATGGCGGACTACTGCAGCACAAAGCCAGACACAGTAAGAGGCTTCGCAAGTGCGATGTCATCATACGCTTTTGGAGGTGTTCAAGCTCAGATGGCTTACACCTCTCTCACAAGCTTGACGAATAAGGCCAGAACGACGTATATCGAAAACAACAACAAATTGTTAAGGAAGATTTTAGCCTGCGTAGAGGCTCTTAAAGAAGAACGGAGTCCGAGCAAAAGAAGAATCGAGCATAAACAGGCTCTAAAGGGAAAAGGCAAAGGGAGACCGAGCAAGAGAAGAATGGAGCATCAACGTTTAACGAAGGCTCTGACGGCGCACAAATCTCTCGACGCTTCGCCCCAGAGTAATCAGGGTGTTAAAGAGTCAAGTAACGGCGACAAGACTAAAGATGAGTGGCTTAGGAAACTTTACAAACTGTTAGTAAAAACTAATGCTATTGAGATATTCTTTGAGGAACCCGGTAAGGCTTTCCTGCAATATTTTAATGATTCTTTCACCCGTGTGCTAGAAAGCGACTCATCTAAAGAGGATAAATTAAAGCAGGTTAATGATATGTTCTATTCTATCTTACACGATTCTGAAAACTGGCCTAAAAAGTGCATCCTCGACATTAGCGACAATGCTGTTGTTGGGGTGCTCGCGGATGTATCGTCTCAGGGTTCAGACATGCCTATAGATTTCTTCGGCCCAAACTCGGTAGTTAAACCAACCACAACATTGCTTCGCCTGTTTTATAAACTTCCCCAACAGTGGAAAGATTTTTACAGTAGGACACCAGTAATGCAGGAGAGCTGTGTAAACGCTAAAAACTTTGAAGTGTGCAAAATGTACCCATTTTGGCTCGGTTTTAGTTTTCTGCATGCTCGGAACCTAGAGGTTATATATGAGGAGAAGTTCATAGAACACGGTGATTTTAAATCGGGAGAAAGGTGGGCTCGGCCGATTTTAAAGAACCCTCCCGGAGAATCGGATAAAGTTTTTTACATGGCAGTCAACCCCGATAACGGGTATATTGGCGTGAAAGTTGTTAATACCTCCGTCTACGTTAAAGACCGAGGCGTTGCAACACCTAGGTTTGGTTGTTTCGAAGGCTCGATGAAAGATATGAATAAATCGATTGAAAGCATGAAAAAGCAATGGGAGAAGAAGAGTTCACACAAAGTAGAGTTGATCAAAAAATGGGCGGCGAAAATGCCCGAGATTTGTATTCCATCTCTGGTCTGCCCGTCAGCAAATCCGAACGAAGGTGATGTGCATCGCTTCTTTGTGATAATTCCCCCGTCTGGCGGTACAGACTTCAATTACATACAAAATTCAGCGAGAAAAAGGAGCGAAGTTAAGAAAGCGGAACCCGCAGCAAAAAGCAAAACACAGCAATGGAATAACAATTCTATATTTTGACCTCTAATGTAACAGGCACCTCCCTCCTTAATTTTCGCTGGTTCTTAAATTCGCGATTTTCGTGATATCCAAAACATCGCGAACTTTATAAAGACCCGCGAAACTTTAATGGACATTAGATAGAAAAATCATCCATTTGTGTTTTCATTGGTTTTGAAGATTTTTAGAGGTTAATTTCTAGAGGTGGAACTGTCGGGGATATGCAATATAATGGCTCTGTTTCAATTGTTGATTAACGTACAGTTTTTTACAGCCAAAACCGTTGTATCGCGATGCTTCAAAACCAAGAATCCGATTTTTTGCGCAATTCTGTGCCGTCAATCAAAATATGTAATCGGATTTCCGCAAAGCCGTTCAAGGTAATTTTGAGTTCTTGGGTTGCTAAAAATGGATGTGGACAAAGGTTTGATGCCTACGTACGAAATTTACCCTTGATTGTGATTTATTTTGGTTGGCGGTGCAGAAGTGCCACAACACGCCAATCAAATTCTTGGTTTTGGACCATCGCGATACAACGACTTTTGCTGTAAATCACTTAATCGTCATTTTCGCGAAATAAAATTCCCGTATACACAATTTTTCCCCGCGTTCGCAGACTTAATGACTCGCGAAATGAGCTTAAAAGAAAGTTTCCCGAAATTTGAAGTGCCGCAAAAATACAGGACAATAAGATAGACATAAGCTGTTCTCCCAACCGTAGTCACAATTTCTTCTCCGTTTTCTGGTTTTATTCACTGCTCAATGACTCACTGAAAGGACTTAAAACTCACAATATAAAACTCTAGAACTCGCTACCTTTTTTACATTCCGATCGTCTTATCCTGCTCGCACGTGTTCATTACCTTATTTGGTAGTTATCGCATGTCAATAACTAACAAGGGTGGGGTCGGTCAAAACTCTCGTACACAACTCCCCTAAAAATTGAAACTGTCAAGTTTTACAATCCTTAACAGAAGATCATGCAACTTGTAAACAGTTCAGTTCAGATTTTGTCCTCCTCTTCTGCTCGCATTTGTACTGCAATCCTTTCAGCTGCTTGTTGAGCTGCAAGTCTCCGCACTCTCTGGTTCCTCGGCTGCACTTCGTCTCTCCTTCCCTCTTGCAGGTGAACACTGTGATCCACTCCTCGTATCTCCAATGGACAAACTAGCTGAAGAGGTCTCTCAATAGTGTGTCTCTTATGCAATAAAATCACACCCCTAACAACACCGTCCTTGCCTTGAATGAGGCGCGACACCTTCCCTTTCTTCACTCTCCACGGTTCTTTTCGTCTCCAACGACAAGAACAACTTCTCCGACTACGGGTGTAGCTTCCCCTTCCTTGTTTAGACGGTGACCTTCCATTAGACTGTGGATGTATTCTCTCTTCCATCGTCTCCATGCATGGGCCTTAGCTTCTTCCAACCTCTTATTCATCTTCGTCAGCTTCTCCTTGTCATCTTCGATAAGTTCGATGTCTTCGATTGGGTAAGCATCACGTCCTCACAAGATCACGTTTGGTGTTAGCACCTCTTCTTCTCCCTCCGCCTCCACGTAAGTCAGGGGGCGGTTGTTCAAGTTCCTTTCTATGTCCATCACGACCGATTCCATGGCTTCATACGAAAGTCTTGACCGCCCTAGCGTCTTGTGCAAAGTCTTCTTTATTTCTTTGATCAGTCTCTCATAGAACCCTCCCCACCAAGGGGATCTCGCAAGGTTAAACTGCCAACGAATTTCCTCTCTCGCTAAGTAGTTCTGCAACTTCTTCTTTCTTGTTGTTGTTGTTTTCTGCCGTAAAAAACGTGAACCTGAGATATGGCGGGCAACCAACCTCCTTAGCGACCAAGCTTATCTTCTGTTTGTGAGACAGTCGCTTTAATATTGGTGTAATAAAATTGTCATTTCAGGCGTGAAACCCGGCAGTGGAGGAGCAGTGCTTTGATCGTTGTCATCGACTGGGTCAAACGGAAGAAGTCATTATCACCAAGGTGACATGCATTATTTAGAAACGCCCCCACCGCGCTAAGTCACCCATTGGGTAGATCAGTCCTGGGATGACTTTTGGCGCGCTAAGTGGTGAATTGCTTAGATCAGCTGCTAAATGGCTTCCCTGGCGGCGCTTGAGGTAGCGGATTGCTTAGATTAGCGCTGAAATGGTTTCTCTGGCCGGATAGGCTAGCTCAGCATTGGGATGGCTTACCTGAGAGCGCTAGCAGTGGATTGACTAGATCGGAAATGAAATGGCTCCTCCAGGTGCGCTAAGTAACGGATTGGCTAGATCAGCAGTGAAATGGCTTCCCTTTCTGCGCTAAGGAGTGGATTGACTATGGCTTCTCTGGGCAAGTCTTTCAAGTCACTTAGTTAAATGAGCAAACGAGAAAAAAAAAGATTCCTTGCAGTTTTCATTTGACATTCGCCCTCTTTTTTTTTTTCTGTCACAGAATGATAGCTAATTATCTTGAATCCATAAACCACTCAATAACTGCCAGGTTTCAGCGCGCACAGCTGTCAAGAATTACTTTGGCTTCTAGGAATGCCTTCTGCCCTTTCTTTTGTATGGCTCATGCAAATATATTTAAACCGCTCTTTCTAGTACATTCTCATGGATACGGTCGAAGAGCGCATGCTCTCTCTACAAGACGAGAAACCGCAAGCTGATGACTGCTGCCTTTGGACTCAAGGCTCAGAGCGACGAGGACCGACGGCGCCAACGCGTGAGGGATATCACGCATCTGATTGGTTTACGACCACGTAACCCACCTGTTTGATGAGTTTCAACCACGTGTTGAGCACGTGATCAGTCTTGAGGGACATCATTCGCTTGATTGACTTAGGGCCACGTGCCTGTTCACGTAGTTAATCAATGACGCTGTACACTCGATTGGCTTACGACCACGTGATTGATCACGTGATCATTCAATTACTCCGCACATTTGATTGGCTTACGACCACGTGTCTGATCATGTGATCAGTCAATTACCCTGCACATTTGATTGGCTCATGACCACGTGTCTGATTGCGTGATCATTCATCACGTAATCACGTGCTTTTGCGAAACGCGTGACGCATGGAGCATCTGGTGGCATCAGAACAGCATTTGCTATAGTGATTATCTTCGTCTATTTGGTTATAAGGATACAAAGAACCGGAACTAAAGGTAGTTTCCAGGCAGTTCGTTGGTTTATGTTGCAACCGAAGAAACTCGAAGGATTTCCCTGAAGAAAATCGTGTCATACGAAAGATTTAAACAGAAAAGAGACCGTGGACAGCACATCCCGAACCCAGAGGAACTGCCTGGATTGCCAGGATTCCACGTCTTGTACAAAACATACTTTTGGCTCTTCCTGGACGTTCTTTACCTGCAAGTTGGATTTTCACAAAAGTGCTCACGATTGGCCCCGAGCATTTGAACTACTTCAAGGGAACAGCGTGGATAATCAGAGGTCAAATGTGCCGCCAAAACCCAACCAACCTTATGGTCGAATTACAGCTTTTTGATGAACTACAGAATGTAATGGTTTTCCATGTTTCGCCGGCTATTTGACCTTGAGGGACTGAAAAGAGATTAATTCAAGCCGAAAAAAAGAGATTAATTCAAGATGAAAAAAGAGATTAACTCAAGATGGCTATTAGAAGCACAGCTAAAACTCGGATAAACACAACTTTTATAACACTACACGACGCTATACAACATGGCGGATCTCTCTCCTAGATACCCATAACTCCGCGCGTCATATAGGTCCGCATAGCATACTTGTAAGACACTACAGTGGGAGCGTATACTCGGGCGTTGTTGTCTTAGGTTATAGGTTTAATGGAATCTATCTGTTTCAGGAATAGTTTTGGGTTTGATAGCAGGGAGTACTGAGTAGTGGATTCACAAAGTGTACAAGAGAGAACAGGGGAATTAAGCACCATGTTCCTTTGATGAAAACTGAGATAACTACAAGAACATCATTCTTTGTTGAGAAAAAGAAGCAGGAAGGTCATTGGCGAACAGATCGATCAGATGGATGGATTTTCTGAATAAAAAGTGACAGGGGGTACCTCAGTGAGTTTGGGCCCAATTGTCGAAAAGTTATCGTTAAATGCATCAGAACTGAGATTACTTACGGCGAAAATTGGTAATTAGTTTGCATTTAAAACTAATTACCACTACAAATTTCCTCACTTTGAAAGAGAGGCTCAAAGGTCAACACGGAAAGATATCGTTGACGTCACCTAAAATGCGCCAACCAGAGCCTTATTGGCTGCCGAAACAAAGGGTCCCTTTCCTCGTTGGTTGTCCAAAAAAAATTGACGTCATTGTTTGTAAACACATGACGTCATGGTGGCCATATTGTTGTAACTAAGCAAAGAAACTTTGGTTTTATCAACTAAGTTGATAATGTGAATTAGCCACCGTAAAGAGATTCGTAAGCTGACGTTTCGAGCGCTAGCCCTTCGTCGGAGCAAATCGAGGAATTGTGGGTTGTGTGTGGTTTATATACAGAAATATGGAGCTACGCTATTGGTTGGTGCCTGGCAACGTGAAAAACAACAGAATAAATTAGTTGAATGAAAAGCGTTCGTTGATACCGTGAGGATTAAGAGTGCCGATTTGAAAAATAAATTTTTGTTCTAAAGTTTTGCGACTTTCAGTGCTTCCTTGATGTAGCGAGAGACCACAGACTGTCATATGTTGCGTAGAATGATTAGGCAGATTAAAGTGTCTAGCGACCGGTTTAGATGCGTTTTTGTCGTCTTTCTCTACGTCGCGAAGATGTTCTCGGAATCGGTCGCCTAGTCGTCTACCTGTTTCGCCGATATATAACTTTTTGCAAAGAGTGCAAGTTATACAGTAGATGACATTGGCTGAGGTACAGGTAAAATGATCACTGATCTTAATGGATCGCTTGGGTCCCGACAATTTCTCAACGTTGCAAATGAAAGGACATGTTTTGCACCGGGCGCGTGCACATTTAAAAGTACCGGGTTGTTCACTAGTTTGAAAAGCACTTCTGACTAAAAAGTTACCTATGTTTTTGTCGCGTTTGAATGAAATTAATGGCGGTTGCGAAAAGATTCTGCCAGTTTCGGGATCATTTTGAAGTAATTTATAGTTTTTTAGAATGATGGATTTAACTGCGTGGTTGTGAGGGTGAAATGTGAGAGTGAATGGAATTCTATTGTTATTCTCCTTCTGAGACGTTTGTAGTGCTGACTGCCGATCAATTTGTTGAACGCGATGATGGCCTGCTTCAACAACAGAGGCAGGATAGCCACGTTTGTCGAAAAACTCGCACATTTCCTCTGATT
>BLFK01000926.1:1749721-1769058 GCA_014634185.1 Astreopora myriophthalma
TCCCCCACCAATGCACCTCCCTCCCCCACCCTCCTTTCTCTGGGTTTTGATTAATTCCTTGAGGTAACAGACCCTTTTTTTAAGTGAATTAGCAGTGATTTGATTTATGTTGTTTGGGAAGACACTACTGGATGCTTAGTTTCCAATAATATATTTTTAAAATTATGACTTGCATTTGCCCCTGGGTATCCCTGATAGCTGTTTGAAACAAATTGGCCACCAGATCAGTCAAAAGGTCCACCACTAAACATTATATATTGTGAGACAAGCTGCACAAAAAAATGCACAGTGTAACATACTTTGCTATGGCCAAAAGAATTGCAAGACAAGTTGCAGAAACGGACCATTGCAGAAAATTTCCACTTTTCACACAACTTGTCTTGCATTGATTTCACCTGTTGCTAGGTATGTTAGACTAGGCAATGTCTTGAGTTTCTTGTATTGGAATGGCGCTGCGAGAAATGTTATGAGGCAAATAGATTGCACAAAACATTGCATGGTGTAACAATGCCTTAATGGAAACAGGTTTGTCTTGTAAAGGGACATAGAGGTTAAATTTTTAGGGAAGGTTGTCACCTCCAAGGATTTTAAGAGTATGATTTGTGAATTTGTAGGGTACAGAAGATTATTCAATAGCAAGATGAGTGGGCCATAGATTTTCATGGCCTTTGAACATCAACCAAAGTTGAAATTATTTTTATAAACAGTAATATGCACTGAATACCTAACTTACTTTACTCTTACATTTATTTTGACATTACTCAGGTTTATTACCTTGAAGTTTATATAAGGGAGTATTCTTGGATTGTGACGAGACGCTACAGCGAATTCTATGAGTTAAATGAAAAGGTAAAGTGAATTCTTGATACTGATACCACATAGATCATTACATACACATTTGTGCTTGGCACAGCTGTTAATATTAATCCACAAAGCTCTTTACCATTGCATTGCATGGGAATTGGCTGTTATCCTGTTATTTTACCCTAACTGCCTATCCAAATTTACTATTGACCTTGGTTTAAAAATCGTCTCTTTTTACACTTGCACATGCTCAGCTTGTCAAAAAGTATGGAGTTGATCGATCTCTGATACCGCCAAAGAAGTATTTTGGTATTCTTCAACCAGAGTATGTGGAAAAGAGACGGCAAGCTTTGGAAGCATACTTTGAAACACTTCTGTCAAAGTTTGATGAAAGGTTGCCACAAGAAGTGCTGGAGTTTCTTGAGTCTGATAAATTTGTAAGTCTGCCTACCATGTAAAGCTCTGAATGTAGAAAATCGTAATGTTGTGGTCCATGGATGTCTTACCATTTTGTGTGATTTACATAGTAGTATGTAATTTATTAAGTTTATATTAGTTATTCATCACTTCTAGTACATTGCAATCATAACTTTCCATGTGTGTTGCCATCACTCAGGATGTTTGCGGAGTGACGTATTCTTTGGCCAAAGAATTGTTTTCAATTGGTGAGTTAATTTGTTAGCTTTATATAAAACTTGTATGGGAGGTGCCTTAGCCCATTGGTGGTTGTTATAGGTAAGGGGAGAGGAGAAAAGCCATTTTGCAAGATTGCAGCGAAATAAAGGTGCTGAAGTTATGGAATAGGTGTTCCCAAATTAGACGCAGAAAATGAAAACAAAAACAAACAAACAGAACCAATCAACAAACAAAAAAAAGGACATTACGCTGAAAACGCAGGATACTTTTTGGGGGTTTCTTTGTAACCTATTTTCTTACTTTCTGCCTACAGAACGTGACAGTTCACTCAATAATTTTCGTGCCGTTTACTCGGCGTAACTTGGGTTTCCCTTTTCGAGGAATGACCATAAAAACACGCCAAAGTTACCCCATGACGTTTTTGCACGGAGCCATTGATGTTTTTCGTTGTATCATTTTTGTTTCAAAAGGAGATGAAATTTTGAGCAAAGACGAGCAGTTTTCCTTAACGCCACTGCAGCTTCACTGTATCACCAGCAGGCTGAGTATGGCTGCACCAACGTGTGGTAAGATAACTTGATAACGGTCTGAAATGCCGGCTGTACTTGATCCTCTCGATTCGTTGTGAGGAACGGCAGTGCTGATTGGCCATTCAGAAACTTGCACAGTGAGAGATGTTTCAATGGAGCGGGCAGTTCCGACTCCAGTCCCTTGACAAACCCCGCCTGAACTCCCGTAGAAACTCTGTATTTTCACATTCTCGTA
Source organism: Astreopora myriophthalma (assembly GCA_014634185.1). Lineage (NCBI taxonomy): Eukaryota > Metazoa > Cnidaria > Anthozoa > Scleractinia > Acroporidae > Astreopora > Astreopora myriophthalma. The sequence goes on from BLFK01000926.1 coordinate 1,751,927, forward strand.
AGTGGACATTCGGGTCGCGAACATTTTCGTTCAGAAACGGAAATTCCAACTAGCCTTCACGATTTCCGCCTTCACCTTAGTTTCATCAAACAACTTATGCTGCCTCGTATCGTTCAACATCCCAACGGTCTTACGTTTGATAGAAATGCCACCAAAAAATATGGTCTCTTTATTAGAGATAAATAGGTTAGAATCTCAACTGATAGTGATGATTTCCATATACTGGTAAACGCATCTGATAGCAGTTTTTATTTCTCCCCTTAGATCCTCATTTTCCTCATGGAGAAATAGGAAATTTGTACGACTTTTTGTACCAGCTGAAACATTTGAAGGTAAAATTTACTTCAAGTACTTGGTATTGATGCTGATCTCTCTCTTTAACTCCAGAGTAGCAGCTTCACTAAAAAGACTGCTGGTAAAAGATGGAACATGCTGTTTATCATTTAAGCAATAGAAGACTTCTTCCGTGTTTACATAGCCTCATCTAAACACGAGGGGGGTTGGGAGAATTCGAGACAGTTATGCAAACCCGAGACGCATAACTGTCTCGAATTCATAACTGGTTTGCATAACTGTCTCTATTGCCTTTATAAAATATTTCTCAGAAATAATTCGACAAATGAAGGAAAATGCTGTTTTTTAACTTCTTGATTGAAAAGATTATCTTGATACCCGCTCATATTTCCTACCAGCCAAGCAAAACGCTCGTCTGACATATTCTCATCTAAACACAGCTATTGACCAATGAGAGCGCGCGTACTATCGTAATTATTTTATAAGTATTGCTCCAAGTCCTAGCTCGAACCTGCAGGTCACGATAAATTGCTGGAAGACAAGCATTGTTGCCACAAATTAGAAAGATAAAGTCGCACAAAAAGCAACACATCAAAAGTCGGTTGTGCAAACGTTAAATTACCGCGTCTTGAAATGTTACCACAGGGGAAGTCAACCCTTTCGGCATTCCCCCCGTGCTTTTCCTTGCCCCTCCCCTCCCTCCCCCCTCCCCTCCCTCCCCCCCAACCTTCTGCCCCTTTCGTCAGTCAAATGTATGTCTGTTGTTTGATGCATTTTTCATGTTAAATTCGTTCAGATCTGCGGTGCGAACAAGCTTGTTGAACTTAGCGATTGCGTTACATTGAAGTGTAATCTTGCTATCTTCAAGTCATTGAAGACACTTGAGGTAAATGATAAATAAGCACCCATTTTTTTCCTAAATGTCAAGAGATTTCGCTCTGAAGCAGTAATTGGAGGTACTAAGTTCTCAAACTCATTAATAATTCATGAGCCCAAAACAGAAGAAGTCACTACCCTAAAGGAAGTTTGGATATGTGATCTTAATTAGCATAAAATTTCGGCAACTTTAAACTCAAATTTCACTTAAAATACTGATTCCTTTGAGAAGCAATATCAAACACTCAAGAGAGTGTTTCATCCTCTGTCCAAACACCTCGATTCGGTTAAAAAACTCGGCCTTTGGCCTCGTTTTTCAACTTGCTTCGTGGTGTTTGGATATCTGATGAAACACTCTTCTTCGTGTTTGATATATTACTTCCAAATCAAGCGGTGCTACGGTGTTTTGTTTTCGGAGAGGGGAAACCACATGTACAGTACCCGGAGGAAAACCTGGAAGTTTCTGGGAAATGTAGTGAGCTTGCTCATGATCAACTTAGTCCTGAGCGGCCGGGGGACTTTGCCAAACTGCTTGGGACGCAACCTACAGTAGTGCAGTTTACATTGATATCCAAGTAGAACAGAACTCACAATTCCTTTGTCAGGGTCACCCGGAAATTTTAAATGTGTCAAGTTCTGTCCCGGGATGGGCATTCTACTCTCGATCGATTTGCACGATGCATGTGTAATTACTATAGCGCAGTGTTTTCACGCGACCTCACAGTAACCATGTTGATGTCCCGAACTAATCCCCCGGGAAGGGAACTCTTCACACAGCTTATACTTTCATCTCCTAACGCTTTTTTAGTGTAACCCGTTAACAGAATGTTCTCGGCTATCATTGACCCATTTTGGTTTGTGTTTTTGTTCCCACCTTATAACTACAGATTGATAGCTGTGAAGTGGAGCCATTTGAGGGGTTATGCGTTTTGCGGTCCAGCATCAGAAAACTGAGCGTTCACCAGTCGATCCACTTGCTAAAGGTGAACTTACGTGTGACTGAAAGAAATGATTATGAAGTCTGGTTTTAGAAATCAACTGACGAAATGATCCTCACACTTGCTGGACAATTTAAGCAATTGCCTCATATGCACTTGAAAAATTAAAGTGACTCCAACGGGATTCGAACCCACGAGTCACTTGAATTTTTCAAGTGCATATGAGGCAATTGCTTAAATTGTCCAGCAAGTGTGAGGATCATTTCGTCAGTTGATTACTTGTGACTGTAGCCTTTTTTTATGCGGTCGAAACTCCTGGATACCCTCGGGAGCATACAAAATGTCCGCAGCTGAAGCTGGCCTCTAAATTATTACTCACGTCGGAATGCGAACATGCAAGAGTTCGCATGCACGTGAAGCTGAACGAATTTTTTTTCCCTAGGCGCCGTGAGAAGAGCCTGGGACCAACGTACGAGTGATCGTTAAAAGGCAGCTTCGAGTGCATTTCAACCTGACAAGGATATTAAAGGCTAACTTCAAGTTTATGCAATTTCGTTTTCAGGTTGAAGACGACAATAGTTTCTTTCAAGAAATCATTTGATTCTGCTTTTTTGTGTACTATGCTTTGACACCAAGTTCATTCTGCTTAAAAATCCCTGCCAGACATCTTCCCCTTAGTCGGCCATCTCATATCCCTTGAAATCTGGGCAGAATTGTTCGAAGCTGGCCGTGTCAGCGCTGCGCTAAACCTGAATTAAGTTCGATTAAAACCTCTAGGTTGTCATGGTATTTAGCCCAGTTTAGCACTGATCCAGCTTCGAACAGCTCAGTCTCGATGTTCAAAGAAATTACTCACTCCGCACCTCTTTACAGGATGTCTTGGTTAATGACGAGATTTGGGAGCAGGGTCTGTTACAGTGTGTCGATGAAGATGGTACTGCGTCACTAAGCCCTACGTCAAACCTTCGCCCATGGACAGCTCTAAATGAAGCTGATTTTAGCAGCAATGGCCTGCCATACATCGATGAATCAGTGGTAAATATTGCATGCATGAAAGAAAGTTCACGGAGCGGAAAAACGTCCAAGGTCGACTTTTTTCTCAAGTGGGCGTTTAAGGTGATTTTCTGTGTAGGCGCAAAACTCAAGAGTTTTTTGCTCGTGAAGTGAAAAAGGGCGTTAAAGAGCAAAACTCTTGTCGCTTTTCGTCGATTGCGCTTCGTTTTCTAGAAAGCAAATGTAGGCAAAAATTATCGCTGTCTTTCCAACTTCTTTATGACCCATTCCCACTAAATGAGTTTGTGATGAGTATGGAAAGTAATTTCGTGTTTGCTTTGATTTCGAATTCTGAGAAACGGGACCCAGAGCATGTCATAAGAATTAAAATGTCTTGAGGCGTTTTCGTTAATACATCATATTTTGTTTTAGGCGTTGTTACCAGAAGTCACGAGCTTAAATTTAAGCCATAATTGCATAAACGCCATTGAACACCTCGAGGTATGTTATAAGAAGCATGCAGTATCACGTTGGGATAATGTGTAGGAAGCGAAAAAAAAAAAACGAAAAACGCTGCTTCGAACCTTGTAGTATAGCTGCACATCCCGCTCAGTGAGCAGTTTTGTGCCCAACCTTGAACCCAGGCTCTCTCTCTTTTCATCCCTTGTCGTCGAGAAAGAGACCCTGGTTGGACCTGGTCACATGACTGCCCTCGACAAACTGCTCCCTTGTCCGGGTAGGCTTACTCATGTTTTGTTTATCTCATCAGAAACCGAAGAGTGAATTTTCTAACGTGGCCGAACTGCGAATAATTAAAAGCCGTTTTCGTTTTATACAAAAATCGAAAATTATTCCCTTCAGTTCATGTAGAATTCTCGGAATTTCAAGATATAAATAGTCGAACGTTATCTTTCATCGATCACGGTCTTCACGCAGAAAACGTAAGCACAGAGAACTTGAAGCTCTTGCTTTCGCCAAGCATCATTTATTTAAATTTGTCACTGTCTTTTTGTGGAAAGGACATGGCTCTCGATCAAAATCGGAAGTCTGAGGTATCTTTCAGCAAAGTTTGGGGAAAAAACGTGCAGAAACCACCTTCAATTCAAACGCGATCGCGATTTCTGGTCTCTTCACACTGTTTCGCAAGTCCGTTGGTATGCTAAAACAATGAACTGAAATACATCTTTTCTGCAGTCTAAATTTCTTTATTTTCTCCTCTTTACTGATAATCATCTGAATGATCTTCTTTGCTGTTTCATTCCATTCCAAGCTCCGTCAAAGTGTAAAGCCGCCGACACTGGTACTCCTGCTCGCTTACTTGCCAACTTGATGCCATCACTTCAGACAGAGACCGTAACACCGGCGTTCGAAAATGAGAAACCTTTTAGATTATCAACGCTCTGCTTGACTTTCTCCAAGCCAAAACTGCATGTGTGATGTAGAAACCGTTGTTTTCACAAGTCCTACCTTGCCACAAACTTCAAGGCCCAGCTTCTTGATCTTTTCCTGGGAAAGCGACCATTAGACAGTTCACCACCCCTCCCTGACGGCAATTTTTTTTTTACACCCAGATTTTAGGTGGTAACGTGATCAGGTCCAACCAGCGTCTCTTTCTCGACTACAAGGGAGGAAAAGAGAGAGAGCCTAGGTTCGAGGTTGTTTTGTGCCTGTGGATGCAATGCATATCATAATTTTCGGTCGACCATTCGATCGATACCAATGGCAGTCGGAAAGGTGGTTGGTCGGTAGATAGGTAGCTACGTCTGTCAGTCAAGTCATTTGACTCCGTCATTTGGTCGCATCGAAGGTCGGTCGGTAGCTATGTCAGTCGCAAAGTTGCTTGATCGGATGGTAGGTTGCCATGACAATTGTACCCTTCAGGAAGTAGTCGTCTGCAGGCGGTCAATGGATAACTGGATGGTTTTGGGAGGTTCACAGACGACATTGACTTGTAGTCACACAAATCGTTCTCATTAATCAATCTTGTATTTGTTTTTAGTTACTGTCGAATCTGGTTGAGCTGGATTTGTCGTACAACGAAATTTCGAAGCTTGGAACTAAATTGAATGCAAGACTTGGAAACATCAAAAAGCTTAACCTGGCGGGGAATCAGCTGGATAGCGTGGAAGGTATGTTCTGCGCTCTCCCAACTGACGAGATCCGATTAGAACAGACAGGGTCCTAAACACCTATCTATCTATTTCAGTCGACGCATCTCCTTTTTCCTGTTCATTCAAAACTAGTCGTCTTGGAAGTCTCACTGTGTTTAGTTTGAAATGTAAGACACTTTCTCCCACGATGAATTGCGCAATTAACATATAAGCGCATATTCTTTTCTTCACGTATTTCAGTTTATCTTTAATGTAAATGGCAACTACAGAGAACGTGAACAAAGTTTACGTTTTCAAAAGTTTCTTCTATTCATGCACGTATTTGTGCCATCCTCCGTGTACTTGACACTTGAAACATTAGTTTGCACCATAATCGTGGAAGTCTCCGTTTTCCATCACCTTAGTGTGCACTCTATTGGAATTGTTCCAGAGTAGGAATGCACAGAATATTCGTTAATCCTGTTCTTTCGGGACCATTTGAACCAAATAGGTAAGCATGATTATCGGGTGCCCAAATTATGGGCGTATATCAACCACGGATATTTTATACCCAAATTGTGGGCTTTACTCCTTTTTCGTATGCCACACCCTCTTAATAGACTATTTCACAATTATTCGCCGAAGGCGGAGTAAATGTCGAAGTAGATATTCATTGAACCTCACCCGAATAATTGTTTTAGTTTAATTTTAGGGCTCAACAACAGAGGTAGAAACAATTCGTGAATTTCCTCGTCGGAAACTTCAGCGAACTAGCTGCTAACAGCCATTTTGTTTTGCAACAAGCGGGAGGATTTATAGTCACCACGCCAAGCGGTGAATATAAGGCGCGTCACAGTCAGAGTCGTTCCGCCAATCCGCTTACGGGAACCGGCTTAAGACGATTATCGTAACCTTTTCGGGGAGCGCTTCCTTTACTATCTACCCATTTTCGTATATTTATTAATTTGTAGGGCTCAACAAGATGTACTCACTGACCACTCTCAACCTTAAAGAGAACAACTTCACTGACGTTGGCGCGATAATAAATTTAGGAGAACTGCCTTGCTTGGAAAGCTTGGACGCCAGGGACAATGAAATGACAAAGCAACCAATGTACCGAATCCGAGTCTTCACGGCATTTGATGACCGGGCGGAACAGGTTGTTACTGAATACTCTAAGTAGACGCTTGCTTTGTCTTTTTAATAATTAAGGAGCTCAAGCAGCGCAGCGACGATGGCAACGCCGACGAGAACGACACCGCGGAAAGGCTGCACGGTAAAACTTTTAACGCAACCGTGATTTAGCAGGATGATTTTTAAGCGAAACTGTCTGTTGCCACCAAACGCTCCAAGGTTTGTTTTCACCTACAAAGAAAGCTATATAAAGTTGAACTTTTGCTCCTCTGCCCAGCTCCCCTGAGCGGGAGTTCGGGGGTTTTAGTATTCATCAGAAGTTCCTCCCGGCTATAAATACTTTATGAACGTGAATAAATTCAAATGAAGTTTACGCATGCGCGGCAAATTCACGACCCGAAGACTACAGAAATAAAATAAAAGAAAAGAAAATGAAAAGAACGAGGCTTATTCCTTAATCGTGGCCTTTTGGGCCGGAATACAGTAATCAGTAAACTAGTATTGTTTTCTACGAACATAGGAAATGTTGTTTCGTTTAAATCTCTAATTCAGCTGGAACTTGATGGTAATCGTCCAACAAGCAGGGAGATGAATAGGATTCGCGAGCTCCTGCAAGAGGAGAAGAATTTCGAAGTTGTCAATTATCCAACACCTCCACAGTATGCAGTACCGAAAAGGGCCCAGAAGAAGGTACTACTGTTTGCTCTTCTTCCATCACTTCTCCGCTCCCCTCCTCTCTTCTCCACCCACTCCACTTCTTGACTAAATTCCTTTCCCCTCCTCTTTTCTCCTCTCCTTTCCCATCACTCCTCTCTTATCCCCAACTCTCCACCCCACTCGATCACCCTCCTCTCCCCTCCTCACCCCACCTCTCTACCCAATCCACCCATCCTCTCCCTCGCTCCAGTCGTCACCCCTCCTCTCTGCTCTGTTTCCCTGTCATTGTCAACCCACTTCACCCCCTCCTCGTCCCTTCTCTACACTCGTTTCCCCTCCACTCCTCTCCACCACGCTCAATTGTCTTTCTTACCTATCCCACTTCACCTCTTTCCACCCCACGCCACTCTTTCGCTTCTCTAACTCTGGCGAAATGGACCAAAAAAATGTTACAATAGTCCAAGATTTTGTTTATCTCGCAATGAACAGTTTCTTTGCCATTGAGTTAGCCATGCTGTTCTTTCCATAGGGATTTTACATTTGTTACTCATCCTCCCGATCTTATTCCTTTTTATGCCCAGAGTGTCGACAGAGTAATTGCTCTTGATTCTAACACGGATCTGCGGTCAAGCTCTTCCTTTACAGGTAGTACTTTAAAGGGCGGTGCTATTTTATTATAGCAAATACTTTAACCTTTACCTCGCCAGAGAGTCCCTTAGTGACGAGTAAAATCGTCCAACTTAAGCCAGAGTAAACTCCCCAAAGTCACTCTTTAGGGTGAAAGGGTGAAAGGGACTAACTGTCTTTGTGAAAATCGTATAACATTCATCCAATACAGGCTCTATACGTGTTTGAGTTTGTCTGCAGACTTGTTTGCTCTTACATGGCAAAGCCCTCTAATGAATTACACAACGTCTTGTTTTTCAGACTCCACTTCATTCGTGGATGACACAGATCTAGAATTTCGTTCCAGAGTGGAACAGATTCGTCGGATTGGAGGGGATTCCTGGCTAAAGATATTTGACGAAATCCGGGGAGAGGAGGAAATGACCCCGGTTTGTATTAGGCGTAACTAATTGTTCGTATTGTAATTGTCCTTCCGCTGAAATGCGCATATCAAACTATAACCCTCATATTAAAGTCAGCCAGTAGCGTTGGTTTGGGATGTTGCGGAGTAAGGATACATTTCGGGAATATTCTAATACGGTTGTTGATTTCCTGGCAGCAGACTAGAATGGAGGTAAACGCTTACTTGCTTTATTCCAAACAGTGTTATACCAGACATTCCTGAGCCCAGAAATATGAACGAACAACTGGCACCGTGGATATTTTTAGATTCACTCTTCCCGCGTAAAATTAAGTGTAAATTTATGCATTTGTGACGTAACAGGAGACATTGCGCGTTGATTGGCTGCGGGTTCAATGCTTGGTTGGAAAACCGTTATAAAGATAGATGGTATCCTGTACCGGATTGATCCCAAATAAACCCGACCTAAAATAACTTTGATGCGAATGGTCACAGCATAATCTGATGAAGCGCCACAACAAATTGCTCTCCAGTGTAGCCGACAGTGAGGCGAGATTGCGCGCTCTTTGCCTCGTTCTCAACAGCAATTCCCTTCTCTATGCTCCTCGAAAAAACGCCTGCCACTCAGACTAAGGAAGTGAACTGTAAATTGGCGGTGAATTTTAATTCTGATTTTTACTTTGTTTGCATTTAGCTGAAAGGAAATGTTCAAGTTTCCCCAGATGATATAAGTAGTCATATTGAGCCTGGAGGCGATCAGCCGTCTCGCAAACTTGACATTGACATTGGAGGTGGGGCCAGTCCAAGCGTCGAAAACGGAGACACGGTATTGACAGAATTTGCCAACCTCATTGCCTACACTATTTTTGCAGTTAGGGCGCTGTAAATCTCGCCAATAGTTAGCTTACAAGAATTGCGCAAGAGCTACGTATTTACTTAGGAGTGTAAGTTAAGACAGATAATTTTGATTTACGAGAGGTGTGCGCAAGACTTCATTAGCGTCATTCATTAGCGTGCACTTAAATGCGCACAGTCTCAAGCCCCCGGTTCGGTCAACAATGAAATCTCAAAAGTAAATCTCGCCAATAGCTAGCTTACAAGAATTGCGCAAGAGCTACGTATTTACTTAGGAATGTAAGTTAAGACAGATAATTTTGATTTACGAGAGGTGTGCGCAAGACTTCATTAGCGTCATTCATTAGCGTGCACTTAAATGCGCACAGTCTCAAGCCCCCGGTTCGGTCAACAATGGCGTTTGTGGTGCAAACGACGCCGCAATGCGCAGTGGAGTTTTTCGAATGGGTCGGTTATTGTACGTTTATGAACTCACCATATAGATCATTTTCACTCACATGACCAGCGGCCATATTGATTTACTGAAACAAAAGGAAATATTTGCATAAAAATGAAGTTCAATTCCCTGAAGATTGTTTAGGTTCACCAATATGGCCGCCGTGACGTCATGTGAAAACGATCTAAACAATGGCATTCACAATTGGAATCGTCACGAATTGCCCTTCATTAATGTTTCGCATTTCAGGAAGCCGTAGGCCCTCTGCCCGAAGACGAGGCCCATCCTCGCCGCTTGCAGTTTGGTTTTGCGCCTGAGCTGGAGAAAATAGTCCGCGACAAAGTGGAGTCAAGTACAGACTTGTACGTAGTATCAACTCCTTGATGTGTCATTCAAATTCAACTTCTAGTTTCATTTTGCGTATCGATAGAACATCGAACAGGTACCTAAACAGACTATAACTGAAAACGGTGAAATTTTCTTAATTTACTTCAAAAATTAACCAACTAGAGAGATCAACGGATTTTACGTCATTGTTTAAATGACGATTTTTCCGACAGAAACTGTTTTTATCGGTACGTAAGATTTTGGACAAATGTCTTAACTTCGTTATTTGAGCGCTACGAGAAGAGAAACACCAAAGAGAAATAGTGCCAAATAACTTTTGTTTGAATCAGAATGCCGACAATTTTGAATTTATCCACATATTGAAAGCTTTGAACCCATTTCTCATTATGATAATCCGTTTGCTCCTGTTAATCCATATGTAGGACCTCGGGGACGTATATGGTAGAGGTCGAAAGAGAGGAACGTCATAACACTGAAAGCATAGAGGAAAGGATGGTTGGAGTGGACCTTTCTACAGGGATAATTCTTGAAATACAAATCGCCACTGGGGAGACGTTTGCCAGGCATAATCTAGGTAAAGGATGACTTTTGACTCTTATTCTAATGTATAACCCATTTATGCGTTTAAGTATACGCGGTCGTAGAATATTCCTATCGCTAGGACGTTCCTGCTCTGGGCTAGGACGTTCTTATGGCTGGAAAGATCCTAACGCTTGGACCAAGGAACTTTTTGTCTTGTAAACTGGATAAAGAAACAAATGGGGCTACGATGATTCTTCCCAGTTTCTTTTAGGGTTTTCCTCCCTCCGTGTAAACAGCGCCACATTTAATTTTTCTTTTTATTGGTTTGAAAAGTTAGAAGTTCGTGTTGTTATACTTTTCGTGGCGTTTTCCACTTGCTGACCGCTCAAGAACGCATGTTCGTCACTGCCCTTTGACGCTATAAATAGCCAGTGTTTGGTGAAATACAGTTTATTATGAAAATTTGGAAAAATAAACGACGTTTCGAATTCAAATTCACAGCAACCGTGACTTCAACCGTGAAGTCAACATGGCTTCGAAACGTCGCCGGTATCTTTTCGCTTTAATTTTATGTTTAGTCGATTGCTCTGTTTTGTTTAGCAAAACTCCTTAATCATCAGTATTTTTTCTCGTTTTTCAGATAACGTGAGCAGCGTTGACATTCTTAAAGTAAACGACATAGTTTGCGTTGATATCCGGGACACGTTAAACAAGGAATGGCGACGTCACTCTGACGGTTCGACTTCCTCCCCAAAGAGAGACTATCGGCAAGTGGCGCGTTACCGCATGCGCTCAATTGAAGATGCCGCTGAGCTCTTTGCACTGCTTTACAGGTTCATCACCGAAAGGTAGGGGACGTTTTTCAAACTGTTATTATTCTTACCTGATTATTCAGGCGCCAGAACTGACCGTCTGTGGACAGGCGCCCTCTGACATGGGTTGATAATTGGGTCGAAGAGAATGCAGTAGATGAAAACACAAGAGAGAACATTAATATTAGAGCGAAAACTTTCTTCCTTTCCTGGTATATGCCACAGACAAGATATGGCCTTCGATAATGGCCTTTTGATTTCTATAAATTTCTGGCGTTTGACTGGCCTGGAGATTTCTGGTATTGTCTTTCTGTATTCACTCGCGCGCTGTCTCCATTGAGAACTACAAAACCACTCTTCGTCTTTATCTCCCCAGGTCAACGAAAGAGTCCATTGCAAATATGCCAGTTCAAGAATCTCTCGTTGATGTTTTCTCAGTGAATGTTGTAGAATGGCCCAATCCGCTGGGAACTCAGGATAAACTCTTACACAGGTACGAATCTTTGTGGATTCAGATTAGTTTCTTTTATTCTAACGAAAAATGGCGAAAGCCTCAAGCGGAAAAGAATGTCATGCAGATTTTTCTTCAGGTAGTTCACACTATTTTGATCTTTACACCTTTTGCTGTTCATTTACGCAAAGTATACATTCATTTACGTCAACAGTTGAAACTATACGGCGAATATACGTTCATTAGTACGTCCGTGAACTTCATTAATTGAACGAACTTTGCATATGTATTAACATTCAATAGCATCAACGGATGAACAATTGCACCTTTGGACAATCAAAGATAACAAATATATTTTTAATCTCGCGCAATGGTTAATCATTAACACCAATAGAAAATCAATTGCATAGTATGACAATCAGTGGCGTATTGGAGACATACAATAATGCAATTTACGTAGAGACCTACATAGAGACAATCATTTTCACCTTCATACAATCGTTTATTCGAAATGGTCCATCATTAACGTGAACTGACAAACGTGTGTAGTAATAACAATCAACTAAGGAAAACGAAATTTCAAAATGGTTTTGTAATTATCCTTCAATTTTCTTTTTCATTATTTAAACATCTTGGAATGTACGTTTGCATAAATCTGTACCACTGTCCACATTCAGCAGCCGTGATAGTGCCGATGTTTCTCTGCAGGGCCTGAAGTAGCGACTGAGTGCGGAAATTGCCGAACGCGATTCCTTGTCGCCTTGCCTTTGCTCTGTTGTTCATCTAATCTTGCTGCTCTGGACGACTTATGTCCGCTTTTATGGCTGCGTTTAAGGCACTTATTGCTTGCTCCACGATGTTAAGAAACGGGCTGTATGGTGGTAGCTTTTTAAGATCAGAATTACGACCAGGGATGGCTGGATTGTTGTGGGCTGGTGCGCCGTCAAAAATGAAAATCACATGTTCATTTGGCTCGAGATTTAGGCTTGCCTTTGTCAGAAAATCATTAAATCTTTCACCAGTCATTCCAGCAAGAAATGCCGAGTGAAGAACGAGTCCATTGGTGGGTGAAATTGCCAGTGCTACAGTAACATTTCTCCCTGGATGACCACATACTTGTCGATATGCCCTCTCTCCCATCCTTGCTCGTCCGTGACTTCTTGCTGTCCAAATATTGTTTCCACACTTGTCTACAAATATACTATGATTCACTACAGCATGGCGCATGAACCAGGTGGCATAGTCGACTTTTTTTTGCAGGGCATCAGGGCGGTTTCGTTCAGCTGCGAGTGGCCTTGCCAATTTTACACGATACAGCATACCTTCGAGCGTTCTTGCTACGGTGTGGTTATGGATTGCCGGTTTTCTTGGAAGACGCTGTCTCAATTCTTGATTTATCTGTGCTAGTGTTAGCAGGCAGTTTTCGCGTAAAATGTCATTCAGGCGATTCCTCATTTCATCATTTACTGGAACATGATTTGCTCCTCCTAGTGGTCTCTCCGCGATCCTTCTCTCAAGTATCGTGCAACGATACTTCTTGTCGTTGATCGGTTCACTCCGATAGTAGCGGCAACCGTCAAATAATCTTCATTAACATCTTCGAAGGCTTGAATAATTCTTTGTCGCTGTTCAAGTAAGATACTGTTTCTTCAGTGGTGGCATGATTTTATTCGGTTCTTTCTGTCTGCAGTGCGTCTACTTGTTCATACAGCATACTCTGTTTGTTACGGCCCTGTACATGTAAAATTTTACATTTTAAATGTTCTTCATTTTATATCTGCTTCAGCGAAAGATTGCGCAAAAAATAAAATTTAAATGATAGTGTACAGGGGACGGCTATTCATAGAGTTATTCAGTAGGGAGTTACTTTTATAGAGTTAGAGTTAATCCTCCAAAATCCTGAATTCATGATTTTGGAAGGGTTAGCTTAAAGTTTAGTGATTAGGTCTAAACCATGATTTAAGAGTCAAGTCGGTTCATTTAATTTTGGCTTTCCAGAATGTTGAATTCAGGATTTTGGCAGTCCAAAATCTTGAATTCAGGATTTTGGCAGTCGTTAACTCTCTAACTCTAAGTCATAACTCCACTGAAATAACTCTATTGCTAGTCGATCTCTAGTGTACATACTCTTGTATTTTTCTTCAGTATTTTAAAATACATGTAACTACAATGAATGACACTAATGAATATTGTTTATTCGAAAAATACCGACGTTTGTCAGTCCACGTTAATGATTGAGCATTTTGAATAAACGATTGTATGAAGGTGCAATTGATTGTGCGTCTCTATGCAAATTGCATTATTGTATTATTGTCGAATTGCATTATTGCCTCTAATACGCCATTGATTGTCATACTATGCAATTGATTTCCTATTGGTGTTAATGATTAACCATTGCGCGAGATTGAAAGTATATTTGTTATCCTCGATTGTCCGAATGTGCAATTGTTCATCCGTCGATGCTATTGAATTTTAATACATATGCAAATAGCGTTACTGAAAGTTTGTTCGCGTTAATGAAGTTCATGGATGTACTAATGAACGTATTGCCGTATAGTTTCAACTGTTGACGTAAATGAATGTATACTTTGCGTAAATGAACAGCAAAAGGTGTATATACTCGTCGTTATAGTTAACACTCGCTTAACCTCCTTGTTGAATCTGTCTTTTCTGCAAAGGCCTGTATACCAATTTCTTTCATGTATAATGAGCCATTTTATACAGCCTTCCTTTGCTTTTATCGTCAATTATGCTTTTCTATTTTTTAGGTTCTTTGATATTTTCCTGCACAATCCTGGCACGAAAACTGCTGACAGAAAACAAGGCCTCCCAGACACGGAATCTTTCTCAGCGGAGAGTCACCGTAGGAAAAGGACCCAATCAATATACCAGGCTCTGCGCGCGCAGTTCATAGAAGTGGGGTGCTTAAGACACGATCGCTCGGGGCCCTCCCCAGAAATGGTCCGCTTAGTGCTGTGGTCCGGTTGCCTACCGTATGTATGTCCAGAGCATGAACTACCCATTTGCCTTCTGATGACAAGCATCAACATCTACTTGTTTCACTCGTCGCATTTAGATTCGCCCGAACTTGTCCGATCGTTGACGGAAGCAAATGATTTACAGCAGATTCTACGGTGTTTTTACAGCTTCCCAGTCCGAGAATTGAGGGAGGTAAAATCATTCAGTCATTTAATTCAATCATCCTAGACTGCGCGCAGTCTCCATTTTCCAGCTTTTTAAAGAAAGGCTTGAACAGTGTGATAGTGCCTGTTTGAAAAGCATTTTTTTTCCTTTGCTCTAGGTGGTGTTCGGCTTGTATGATCAAGGATTTAGAATGGAAGTCAAGCTTGATGGTCCTCGAGGGACATTCACTGTACTCACGCGCGATGCCAATAAAACGGACCAATTCTTCGGTACGTTGCGCGATGTCCTCGGGGAGCCGTTAAATGAGGAAGAGCAATTTCAAGCCCCTCGTTTTAGAAGACAGTTTTCATCTGGAAGTCTCCCAAAACTGACATTTCCCGACGAAGAAAAAATCAACAGGTTAAAATCAGAGCTCGCGAGATCCGGAACCGTTTCCACTTCAGATGACCAGCATTTGCTCATGTATTCCATCGTTCGGGAAATCACCGAATGCGACTCAATCGGTGTGCAAGAAAGCGGAGATCTCACGAAGATGCTCCGAAGCTTGATCGTAACAGACTCGATGATTTTTCTCTGCGACGAAGATCATGTGCATTGGCCGCTGCCCTCGTTTGTGCGAGCCCCGCCGTCCACGCCTCAGTGGGTCGTTACCAAGGCACAACGAATGAGTAAGATCATTGGTCTGGACGTGTTTGAACTCACCGGTCGGGTTTGTGAGTTTTTCGGAGTTTATGGATTATCCTTGATTTTCGAGATAGAAGAATCTGAGGCGACATCCGCTGTTGAACAGAACTGCTGGCACTTAATTTTCCGAGCAGCAGATGAGCGCACGCAACTTCAGCGGTCGCTGTCACAGGTCTGGAAGGACAGTTTCCAAGCGGATCTCAAAATCACTTACTCCAAACCTAAGTCGTTCCCAGTAGCTCGCGACGATAAGGATGCCAACGGCTTTGTGGAGTCCACGTCTTCTCTTAGCCTACAACAGTCCCCCTTGGATACCCCCGTGGAACTGAACAAGACCCATCGGAGGGTAGGGTCGGACAATTTGCCAATTTTGAAGCCGAGTGTACTGAATGGCTTGGAGAGCTTAGTAGCGTTAGAGCGAAAAACGCTGGACAAGTTCTTTCGCAAATGTATCTCGCAGAAAGATCAGAACGAAGAAGAAACACTTCTCCACGTTTTATGGACAGGTTGTACTCCGTATCTCTTCCCTTCTCAGGAATTCCAAGTCTGCGTTTTGCTCAGCAACTTGTTCATGTACATTTTAGCGGACAAGAAACATAAGAACTCCATCAAAAAGAGAAAAGGGGTCAAATTGAGAATTTGCGAGGATCCTGACGACACCAAACCCTCGATTTGTTTTAACTTTGTACCCATAGGAAAGCTGCGACAAGTTTGTGTGGGTTTGTTTGATCAAACTGTTAGACTCGAGACTGAACTGAAAGAAGAAACCTTCACTTTTATTACAAGAGACTTTCACCTCACGAACACTTTTCTAGAATGCTTAAACGCCATTTTGTCGTCGAAGCGCATTGGGACGCCGACGTCGTCAGCTTCGAGATCCGACACGCTGACGTCGAGTATTTACGACTCACAGCCGATCATCGATGCTGATCCGAGTGTATTCACGAAGACCGACTATCAACATACGAACAGTGGAGTGAGGTTTATTTATCCCAACGATGATATGTTGGAGAACCTCAAGGACGCTATTGCTGATTTCAGTCTTCGGTCGGTGGAGTGCACGCAGCTTGTAGACGTAGTTATCCTGGTTTATCTGTTAGTATTCCACGAAACGGACGCCAAAACCGAAGAACCGCAAACACTTGTAATTATGGACAAGTCTTTGTGCTTGTGCATCGAGGATCACGTCAATTATCCGTTACCATTGTTCGCAACGGGACTTCCCGAGAACCCACAGTACAACGTGCGGGACTTGCGTGACATCAAGTCGCTGTCACGCGTGGAGTTCAGTGACTTCAACTCGTGCGACTTTAAAATGGTTTTCTCCCCGACTCATCATCAAGACGAGGATGTCCCTGATGGATTTGAATCCACCTGTATGGGCGAATTTTACGTTATTACTCATCAGATGGAAAATTCGGAAGAATCGGATATTTGCTGGCGTATCGTAGCACAAACGTACGAGGAAAAAGAGAAGGCCTTAACTTTGATCTGCAAGCTTTGGGCAGATATTCATGGCGGAGCGCTGCCTGTTATGAAAGCGTAAAAATTTGAGCCTCAAAAGGAGTTCTGTGACTCTACCTCTGCCCTTCCATTGATTCTCGAAAAACCAAGAGCAAATGAGTTACCTTGTGCAGTAGCAATAAGTTCAGACCGGCGAGTAAATGAACTAATCAGAATCAAGAAATAAATAACTGTAGCCGTCGAAGCGTGCGATGTTGTTTGCGTGCAAGTGAAACCTTCGTTTTTATTTTGGTTCTAATTTGTTGAGAAAGTTGCGCGAGATTTTTTAACCAATTACCAAGCGTAGTATTGCACGAGAAAAGCGATGACAAAACAGTTCCTGTCGACAATTGACTGAAAACCTGCAT
>BLFK01000926.1:1773946-1801446 GCA_014634185.1 Astreopora myriophthalma
CCCCCCCCCCCCCCCTAGCCGCCGGCAGTGAAATACATGTAGTACTTACATGCACAGGAATAATGTGGCTTGGCGCATACACCACAGGCAGCCCAGCACTCACAAGCTTGTTTCGCAAGGTGTGCACGACACTCTGGTGTTTGTTTCGCAGTTGACGTCCTTCCTCACCAGATAGAATATCAATGGATGTAATGGCAGAATTCACCGTCACTGGGGGCAAAGAGGTTGTGAAGATGAATCCAGAGCCATAGCTACGAATGTTGTCAACAAGCGCTGCAGTTGCAGCGATGTAGCCGCCGATCACGCCAAATGCTTTGCCAAGGGTACCGCTAATGATGTCCATTTTGTCCAAGACACCATCGCGATCGCCCACACCTGCACCACTGTGGCCGTACAGACCAACTGCGTGGACCTATTGACAGAGGAAAGCGGGAAAGTTCATACCTCAACAATTAAGAAACAGAACAAGAATGAAAGTACGTTTGATACTCCAATGAATTGGATCCAAAGCTTCAGAGTCTGCAGGTGAAAACTCTAAGTTTTAACATTCAGGTTGACGCTACGCGCTTTCCAACTTCAGAAGACATACGAGGAAAACTCTACACCGCCTTGAGGCTTCATTTGATGAAAACTTGATCGCAAATTGCTTCACACATCTTACCTCATCAACAAACGTAAGCGCCCCATACTTATGCGCAACATCACACAGTTCCTCCAATGGACAGACATCACCAGTCATGGAATGAACAGTTTCAAAGGCCACAATCTTAGGCACATCAGGATCAGCCTGTTGTAAGAGTTCCTCAAGATGATCAACATCATTATGCCGGAAGACGAACTTCTTCGCACCGCTGTTTCTAATGCCTTGGATCATAGACGCGTGATTGCCCGCATCGGAGAAGATGAGGCAGCCTGAGAAGAATGGTAAAATCGTTAAAGTCAAGGGCTCGACATTAAATTTTCAGCTTTCTAGCACGGGTTGCTTGACGCCGGCTCGATTTCATTAGTGTTAAAGAAAAAAACTACGTGTCTAAGATAAAGGCTATTTTGGGAGCGGCGCTAGTTGTACTCTAAACTGTAACAGTTATGAGCTGTGATAAACGAGCATTTCCCCTATCATGAATTCAGTGTGAAAGAGGCATTTCTATTCCATGGCAACTCGGTTTTTGGAGGAGCAGTCTTGGCGCAGTGGTGAGAGCGCTCGCCTTCCACCAATGTGGCCCGGGTTCGATTCCCGGTCTCGGCGTCATATGTGGGCTAAGTTTGTTGGTTTCTCTACCATGCTTGGAGAGCTTTTTCTCCGGGTTTCCGTTTTTCCCCTCCCCACACAAAAACAACATTTTATTTGATTTAATTTCTCATATATGTGAGGGGCATTTGAAAACTGTATAGTTGAATTTGCGCCATATAAATAAATGTTATTATTATTATTCATAACAATACTTTGATTTTAATTTGTAGCGCAATGAAATCTAGCTTTGCTTCCCTTGAATTCCACTGAGCTTTGCTGAAGTCGATTCTTTTGCAGTCATTTTACTGGAAATAACTTTCTTATATATTCGATTATTTTTGTTCCTTTTTCACCTGTGTCAGACTGGACTCATAAGATTTGGTAGTCTCTTATATGTGCCGACAAAGGTTTTTAATATATACTTAAACACCCGATAGTCTGGTACTGAATTACAATTAGGACTTTCGTTCCTGGAACACGTACACAAAATAATTTATGGAAAAAGGCGGTATATCAAGTCCGCCCTTTCTTTTCCAACCCTTTGTTTGTCAGTTGTTATGTGACGGTCCTTAAATGTTATTTTCTTGAAAGTTTTCTTATAACACACATTTTAAACCTTAGCAGCGCGTTCCTCATAGTTTTTATATTTCTGATTCTGTGTTGTGGGGGTCAAACCTTAATGAGAACTATGAAAATCTAAGCAAAAGACTGATTTTGAACGGGCGATGGCCTTGAAGGAAAATATGCTAATGTTGGTACTGCGCAAGCGTATTCTGCTTGTCATGTGTTAATTGATACATAATTGACACAGCCTTTAGAGCTGCGTTCTTGCTGGTATAAAAAGCCGTGCATTTGAACTACCGTAGTTGAGTAGTTGTTACTGAGTTGTCCAGTTGAAGCCAGTGTTGTAAAGTTGGACGAAAAGGCACATTAAAGAGTGAACCATCAAAGACGAGTCGGTTGGGTTTTTTCTCCGCTTCCCCCGGGGAAATTCTCTAACACTAGACAAAGTTTTAATGAGCAGGTTCACCAATTTGTTTTTTGAAGTAGCTAAGAGGAACTTGAAAGACGTCTAACACATAGTTATTCAAAGCTAAAGGAGAGTTACGACACTTTCGATTTATGAAAAAATGTACCATTTCAGTATCTTTAAAACATAATATTTTGCGAAAAAAGATCTTTGTTGCAGTAACTCTCCTTTCGATAACGTTTTCACTCTGTCCAATACTCCATTATTAGATGTAATGTTTAGCAAAGGGGTCAGCCTAGAGCCTACAGTGCACAAAGCAAAAGTGAATTTTTTATTACTCTGTAGCTTATTGGCTCCCAATGGCCTCCAGCCATGATCAACGAAGAAAATTTATTTGAAGCATCCCTGATTTCAATTGCATGCAGGCAGAAGACTTCACGACATGATAGATTGCCCGTTTTTTGAACAGCGACTTCCGCCTGAATTGGTTGACAGACAAGTATTCACCTGGTAGCTGCCGTGCCAGCGTAAACAGTGTGGTATCATTGGCCACATAGCAGGATGTGAATATCAGGGCAGCCTCCTTCTGATGCAGTTCTGCCAGCGTCTTCTCCAAAGTTTCATGGTAGCTGCTTGTTCCAGAAATGTTCCTGGTACCCCCTGCTCCTACCCCGTGCTTTTCAATGGTCTCCCTGCAGATAAACGTGAATTTACAATGAATGAACAAGCGAACGAACGAACGAACAAAACGAATGAATAAAAGTGCGATAGTCCATCAGTCAGACAGTCGATAGTCGGTTGGTCCATTGGTCAGACTGTCCGTCCGTCTGTCCGTCCCTTAATAAGCCGGTCTGTGAACTTGTCCACCAGTTCCTCAATACAACAGTCTGTCAGTCAGTCCGGGAGTTGAAATGCCGACAAGAGTTTTCAGCCCTTGCTGAGTTGAACTCGTCATATCTGGCGCCCTATTTTTCAACTTCAAGTGAATTCGTAAACAACATCGACAATTCTGATTTGCCTTAAATTTATGGTTTTGCGCATATGTACAAATTTGTACAATCAGTAAACGGATGCTTATAAATCGATCATAAACTGAAAGCCAGATCAGAAAACCTTCCACTTTTTCCACCAAACAATGAGAACAACTTACTTGGCAGTTTTCAAAACCTCTGGGTGTCGACTCATTCCAAGATAGTCATTGCTGCACCAGACAGTGACGTCTTTGCCTTCCAAGGTGTTACTGTAATCCAAAGCATGTGGAAATGCCCCGGCCAAACGATTCACCTTCTTGAAAATCCTATACGTGTCATCCTTCTTCTTCTTCTCGATCTCACCCATGAAGAATTGGTCATAATCAAAGTGAGAATGAAAATTCTGCAGGTCAGGGGCAGGTGCTACAAGAAAATACAAGCCATACTGAAGGTGAGGCAAGCATTGTGACCACAATAAGGGTAAAGGATACCCACAAGGGTAGAGCTTAGCATAAGACTGGGCTGAGATGCTATCAATGACAGTAACTCCATTTCCCAGTTGGTCCTTGTACACAGTTACTAAGATCATAGCGAACACAGGCATATACACGTCAACTGCTATTCTTGATCAGTGTGACACTTGGCCATAAATTCTCTTATTAACAATGGACTAACACCCTCAAAAAAAAAAATGTGCGATCACACATCCTTGCAGTCACACAAATCACATCAGTTGGCATGCAGAGTTTCATCACTTTTCCAGTATTTCAATAGAAAAGAGCTATTGGTCATTCTTAACAGGATTTGAATCTATGACCTTCTGATTACTAGTTTGGATCCTCTGCCACTGGACTACAGGAGAGTTGCAAGAGCTAAGCCATTCAATTAGGTTGTGGTAAACAAACACCCTGTATACTGCTAGGACTGAGATGTTGAAATAATAGTGAATGAAAATGTTGAATAATGAAATATTAATACTAATAATGATACTTAAAATTTACATTGCACAAGTATCTTTATAAATATAATCAAATATTGCATCAATGCAACACTGTACACTGTACCTTGCACACTGAGAGGCATTGTCACCATATGACGCACACCAGTAGGCTGCGGCAGAATACTTCCAACCTTCATGGCAGGGGTGGGGTGGATCTTCTGCAAGGCATCAACAACTAACTTGCCGCTTGAGAAGGGGCACTTTCCATCTAAAATTAGACAATAAGCATTAATCCAGTGGTAAACAAAGAACTCCTCATTGCCGGTAAATTTTTCTTTTTGAATTAATGTGAGAAGCACTTGGTGTTAAGTTACCAGTGAGGGTGAGGGGGGATGGGAGATGGGGGATTGGGTCAAGCCTCTTATCAATGGATGAATCAATCAAACATTTCTTAATCTGGTGCCTGTCCTGTGGTTTTGTGCAGTGGGTGTCCTGTGGAGCTAAGTCAAAGGATTCAGCCTGTGGTTTTATGCAGTGCGTTTACTGTGGAGCTAAGTCAAAGGATTCAGGAAAATTTTTGCCTCAGCACTGTCTCTGCACCATTTTGAATCAGTTATTCATAATATTTACAACTTACATAATGCCACATCAAACACACTCCAAATATTTGTGTATACAAATCAAGAGAGGAAATGAAAACAATGTTCCAAAACAAGCT
Source organism: Astreopora myriophthalma (assembly GCA_014634185.1). Classification (NCBI taxonomy): domain Eukaryota; kingdom Metazoa; phylum Cnidaria; class Anthozoa; order Scleractinia; family Acroporidae; genus Astreopora; species Astreopora myriophthalma. The sequence goes on from BLFK01000926.1 coordinate 1,778,777, forward strand.
GAAAAGACCCATAGACTCTTGCCAAATTAAAAATATAGCTTAGATTACATGTCAACTCAGACTAAATATACCACAAACCTGCTGGAATAATGGACTCTTTCTTGGGGGCACCCTCCTGGTAGTCACATGCACACCCTGCAAACCCATTTGCTTTCGCATCAGCATCTGCGACTGCAGCATTTTGTGCGAAAGGGCACTTTCCAGCTACAAATCAAACAAGACAACTATTTTAATGCAATGCAACTTTCCCTTAACTTGTTCATTTGTTATTATTTGACCAGCTGGTCTAAAGATTTCAAGTGGAACCTTGCGATGCACCCAATCCTATCAATGAGACCACCTGGCCATTATGACTCCCTCTTTGATCAAGTTGGTCTTGTTTTGGACTTTTATTTGTTATCTCCCTGATTGCTGACATGTTTCACAAGCCTGGTGGGCATAACACAGTCATTAAATGGCTTTGTTGTTGGATTTTAAAGTTTCTTATTTGGATAAAGGCATATCACAACAGTGACTGAAACAACATTCCATATGAAATTCACATATTTACATTGGTATTTCCGAAATGATATTGATTTGTTCTGTCTAACTTCAGAAAGTTGTGAAAATAGCAAAATTCATCAATTAATTGATAACCCTTCCAGGAGAAGTAAGTCTTAAAAGACAATATCAAATATGGGGTTTGAGAAGTAAATACGTATGGCGTTATAAAACACGGGCTCATGACTGCACAAAAATAACACAAAAGAAAAAATGGAGCAACTACAGAATACAGGGCCACACAGGGCCAGCACATGCAAATTAGTTAGAAGCTTTTGTAGAACGAGACACACAACAATGGGAGCTTTTGTTATTCAATGATATGGAAATAAGTGGCCCTGTATTCTGTAGTTGAGATACATATCAGAATACATTACTGATCAACTGTGTCCCACAACACAATACGAAAACAAAGACTAGCAACGCTGATTACAAACAACTACGTCAGGGATTCGCAAAGTTCCGCATTGTATGACCACAATGACACGCAAACCTGCCCTAACTCTCTTGATCTTTACTTAAAATACGTGGAAAAAGCAACCTAAAACTTTTTTGTTGACTTCTAGCGGAGATTTTAATAAATTGACGTGGTCCGCATGCATGTGGCTGATATCAGCTGAGACTGAAAGTAAGGAATATTGAATGTAGCGGTCAACACTTTAGAAAGAGTTCAATAATTTCATGCGGTATTGAAGAAGCCGGCGTCTGGAAAACGTTCTTGAGAGGCGCAAGAAATCTAATAGAAATCTACATTTAAAAAAAAATATATATATATCATTTAAACTTAAGTACAAACCACCAGGGAGTTTCGACGTGTGCGCGAGCGACGAAAACTCGTCAATGAAATGTACAAATGTAAACAATTGATCGTCGAAAAATTCGTGAAAATTTTGTCGCGATCGAGTGGTTATATTTTTCCAGCTGCCGAGTTATTCAACGCAGTGCAAATTATTTTCAGTCTCAGTGAGGGTTATATGGATGACTTTAAATCTGAAATTAGTGAATGCAAATAAATTTAACCGGCATGTCTTAGCGATCGTGATCTAAGCTGAAGCTCCTAAAGTTTGGAAAAAAATATCATTCAAATACTCTGTTCAAACCTTTGGTAGTGGTTGTAACTCCAACAGTCTTTGCTCCTGTGGTACAAATTAATGATAATAAAAATTAAACGAATTTAAGGTAAATATAGCAACCTTTAGCAACCTTATGTAATCTGACGATCTTGCTGAAATGTACATCGCGCATTAACTACATCCGTTTCAGACTGACAGCACGTTCCGTTAAGTTTTCACGCAGTTCATTTAAATGCGACGATCGCAAGCAAGAGATCGGTCTTACCATCATTTTTGTCAGGGGTTTCGCTTTGTTTGTTCAACACTTCGGACATCACGGGGCAACGTTCGGCGTACGATACCAATACCGTTCCCCTCGCTTTACGAACGAAAGATGAAGGCACACGGGCCAGAAACGGGCATTTCTTGGCGAGTTCCATCGTTGAAACGATTTAGAAAGTTTCTGAATTAAGAACTGTGATAGATTTTGCGATTCCGAGAGGTAAAACAGCCGACTTCACGATTTAAAACTGCGATCACCCGGCGGAATGACACTGCATCCACAAATCCAACAGACTGAGGCAACAGCTGGGTTTTTATGTCAGCTGCTCTACCAAATAAGGAGATTGAAGACCAAATATGGTCAAGGTATGTCACGCATGAGTTGTACTCAGCTGTGTACCAATGAGTGATTTTTTCCTGTTTCTTGTTAATTGTTTTTCACTTTTTTTCTCTTAAAAACAACCAAACAAAAACAGGTAAACAGAACAACTCCTTCAATTCTTACAGTTTCGAAGTTTGGGGTCGAAATACTTTCAAACACAATTCTTTTTTCAGGTGTAGTCCTTCTGTTTTTCCAGTTTTGGCGCAGTCATGCAAGTTACCAATATCGAGAAGATCTAATATATTAGCTGCGTTTAAAATACCCCCCACCGTACTTACGGGCAAGAAATATGCAATGGTATACTTTGATAGTTGGCTAAAAGCAAGCAGGCCAAAATAAAGTAGAATAAAAAAAACTTGGAAGAATGACAAATTTTCATGAGTTCAGTCCCAAACAATGCCAAGGTGTGAGCTTTGTGCACCACTCCGGCAATCTTTTCTATTCTGAAGAGAGTAGAGAATATGCAAAATTTCCGACAGAAACATGGGTCGGCTGTCCCACTGGCTATCAACACTGAACAAAACAAATTCGTAGCACTCTTATGAAGGCGCAAACCAGTTTCAACACTTTTAAGAGTTATTCTTCTATCTGAACTGTGGGGGGGGGGGTACTCTAGTATATGGGCTATATAGGTACGTGCCGCGGAGTAGGGTATGGTTTTTGAGGTTCTCGGTGCTTAAATAGGGTTTCTTTATTGACTTTTTTGTTTCGTTGTCCTTGGTGTGGTCCTTAGATAGGGTAGCTTAATTGTATTATCTAATACTGGAGTGTGAAAACGCCCGCCTAAACGAAAGTTTTTTTTTAAACTTGATGTATCCGTGATTAACAAAATTATTTTGCAAGAGAGGTTTAACATCCAATGTTACAGAGAAGAAATAAAGTTTTCCTTTTCGTGCTATTAATAATTTTGTTTTTCCCTTGAATAGGGTGTTATTTTTCGGCTTTGGGCCTTAAAAAGGGTATCCGTTTTCACGAACCTTCGCGGCACACCCCTATCCAAAATTCGCGGGAGTACCCTCCTCGGGAAATGACACCCGACAACATTTCAGTATAGTTACTATGATTTCAGTTATCAGCGTGCAAATCTCAACACGAACAACTTGAGGGAACATAGCCTTGCCCTGAAGACACTTTCAGCACTCAGAACTTCGTGTACAAGTCTCGTGATTTGCTTGTTTGTTTGTATCATGACGCAGCTAGAACTTATCGATGTTGGCCACTTTAGCGATCTCAGTACCAACCGCTTGATATTTTGGGGAACGTATCTTTGACGCATATGAGGAGTTAATTTTAAGAAAGCGAGATTGGCTGCAGACTGGCTGACTGAACGCGTGACAGCGAACGAAACAAATGAATACCAACGCGGTTTGAATCGTCTTGAATGCCATACAACTTCAGTTATGGTTCCAACCTCGTTCCCTGGGAACGAGGTTGTTATGGTCCCCGCCGTTGTAGACTATTACGATGACTCATGTCAACGCGACAAGCAAATGACGTGACGACGATATTGCATTCAGAACAAGGATTTCAGAGAGAGATTAGTGTAATGTAATTCATTGAGCAGTTCTTATTCACAACCTCATTTGCTGATATTAAACCCTGATTATTATGACAAAGCGTAACGGGTGAGAGCCTTTAAATAGAAACAAAGCAAAAATCTTGAGTGCCAAAATTACCATGACATCAGCTCCCATGGACAGGAAACCATTACTGGGTTGTTACCAATTTAAATATTGAAGCTGATTGCACTTGTCGTTTGATCACTGAGACAGGACAGTGAGTTGTTTGTTTGTTTTCTTGTTTTTAGCAAGAACGTCTAAGAGCCCGGTTTGAGTAAACGACGCCGTCAACTCCACACAGAGAAACCGGTTGAGTTCATGGTCACGTTAACGATGCGCATATTCAATACTCAGTACTAGCTAGTGAGTTGAACTGCGTAAGCTGGGCATTGTATGAAGCGTCAGCTCAGAGACCGATGTTTAGTTTCATTTCGGTAGTTGATTTAGTCCGCCGACACAGTCAATATCATGGAAATTTATTGCACTGAACCCCATCGACGAAACGAAATTAAGATCGCGTCACTCTTTTCGACAATTTTCCGCTTTTGTCGTCTACTTGACAAATTGACGTGAACAGACCCACCTACCGGCGCCGTTTTGGTCAAATTCACATTGAAGAGTGTTTCAAAAAGTTCCGTTTTAGGTCTCCGACAATGAATGAAGCCCAAAGGGCAGAATAATTGGTGGCGTTTCAAATTGATCTGAAGAATATTATTGTCAGTGACTGAAGGACCCAGAAGGGCCGTGATTTTTGGATCGATATGAGTTCATACGGTTGAGACGAACGTAGACTGCGAGCAGTCTCTCTTTTGCTCTAAAATCTGTGAGCAGAAACTGGCGCCCACGAGACTAACGGCTCGCGGTTCGCCGCTCGCTATTTTCGTGTTCGTTCTGGGCCAGGGCCGAGTTGTTCGAAGCAGGGTCAGTGCTAATCCCGGATAAATACCATGACAACCAGTAGGATTTAATCGGACTTAACCCAAGGTTAGCGCTAACCCGGCCTCGAACAACTCGGCCCAGGTTGTTCGAAGCAGGGTTACTTCCAACCCTTGGTTAAGTCTGGTTCAATCCTATTGGTTGTCATGGTATTTAACCCGGATTATAACCATGCATCGAACAACCCGGCCCTGTTCACTCTGCTCACAGATTTTGGAGCAAAAAAGAGACTGCTCGCAGTCTAAGATGAATGAAGAGTACTCACACGTTACCAAGCAACCGCTCAACCAATTGGCCACAACCAACTGAAGCTCTGAATAACTTGTGCACTTTCCGCTAATATATAAAATTTATTCTAGGATAAGTTTAGAACACAAACACCAATGTTACTTTATTTTTGCTTTGTTACCACTGGAAGGTCTCGTCACAGCTCTTTAAACTATTTTTGACGAAAAGACAGTGTTGGCCCATTTTGCCGTGTCTTTTTGGTGATCACAGATGTCGTCAGATGCCGGTGGTAAGACTGATTGAAGGGCAAGTGTGTCACTGTTGTTCTCACCTCATAAATGGAATATAGAACGGGAAAAAGTCAATAGTGTCGTCATTTGTGTCTATGCCTTCTAATACAGAAAATCATACGCAATGACCAATCAGAATTCGCCGCGTTTAATTGAGATCCACGTCTACCAATTACATCTCAAACGGCTGCCATTCACATAAATATCCCTTGCCAAAACGTTCGAGCTTACCGTTATTTATTTATTTTCTAGCAAATGCGCATGCGTCAACTCCAGCTATTCTAGTTCGTCCCAAAAATGTTTGCGTACCATATGGAAGACACAATGACTACATCTTACTCAACATTGAGCGAAACTGACCTGCGAGTATGGAAGGAGTGTGCTACATAGAGCTTTGGGGCCGACATTTCTCTAATTGTCTTCACGGTCTATCGGGGATCGGTATCCGAAAGCTGGCAAAGGACTAACACTCATCAGGGCTGGTATAAGCGATCTGAGGGCTCAGGCTTAATTGTCCAGAGATGCTGCTTCTGGTTATTAGGAGAGACGCTCTATGAGTGTATTACATGAACAAGTAACATTACGAATTAAGCAGGTACCACCTCACGTCGTACATGCATAGAGTGTGTCCTCCAATTCAGTTACCAGCTCATGTAAGAGAGGTATGTAGTGTCGCACTAATTCAGTTACTACTTTATTTAATACATTCATACAGTGTCTGCCTAATTCAGTTTCTACTTCGTGTAATACTGTTCGGGACAGCTCAGGCTTAAACTAAGGTTTTGTCATAACAGATATTACTAGAGTATGCCTGGAGTGGAATCCATACCTTTTACAGAGGCCCTGAAAGGGGGGGCTTTACTCATCCCTTATCCCCAAAATTACTGAGACAGCCATCCCTAAAATTGCCAAGACTGTTATCCATAAAACTGGGTCAAAACTATGTCAGTCATCCCTTATCCCTAGAATTATTCTGCCAGTTATCCCCTATCCCTAAAACCGCCAACACGACCTCTTTAGAGTTAACCAGTGTGTTCACTACCAATCTCTCACGGCCTAAATTTCCAAATAAGGGCGCGGCTGCTAAGTTATTTTGTTGAAATTCCAAGATGGACGGTAGTATTGATCGTAAACAGCGAAGTGCTCCAAAGATAAGAGAACTTCTACGGAAACACAGAAGAGAATCGGAGGTAAAAAGTGAATAGAGAAATATGCTAGGATCGTTTGGCTTGATTAACGGCTGTTTCTTTCTGTTGCCAGGGTCAATTCGACTCATCACCTGATGTCGATTTCATTTATTACGATTCTGACCGAAAATGTGCAGAGATCGCGGGTAAGATTTTTAGACGATTTGGCGATAACCACTTAGCTTTGAGCATCTGACATTTCGTGCGCCTCAGGATCATACCTTTAAGCCCGAAATAAAGAAAGCAGCCTTCCCGGATAATAGTGATATTTAATATTAAGAAGAGTTAAAAGGTGGTCTTTCACAACGGATGGAAACTCGCTATCAAGAAGTCTTCCTGTTAATTCAAAAGAGCTGCCGATCTAACAGTGTCCAAGCCTAGTGTCTGACCAATACGTCCATGTCTATATTGTAACATTTTTATGCAACATTATATATTATCGTAAGACATGCAGTCAATCAATTTAATTAACAAATGGATGACAGTTTTTCACGGTCTGTACTCTAATAGACCAATAGAAATGACCTCATGAAATAAAAAAGATAGAGAGAGAGAAAAAGAAAAAAGGGTGACATTTTTTTACAGCGACAGTGAAAAAATTGGTGACAGGCTGACTCTAAAAAAAAGTGATAATGGGACACCAAAAGCCCCCTTGGAAGGCCTCTTGGCAATATTTCCATACAGGTCCCTACCTCATTATGCATGCATATTCCTAGCAGAACAATAATGATGATGAAGATCAGGATGTTGATAGTGCTAACAATGATGTTGATCTCTCAACAAAAAGTTTTGTTTTCGCAGAACTTTACAGTTACACAGAGGAAAGTGAATTTAAATTCAACCGAGAAGCATTTGAGTCCACGCTACATTCACAAGGTATACATTGATGAGTAGAGAGAAGCCACCCAGGTGGAAATCTTATTAAGATCTTAGTAAGCTTCTTATTTATTGTGATAAATTTCTTATGAACCATTTATCTTGCCTCTGGAGTAAGATTCTTAGAAGAAGCTTACAAGATCGTATAAGATTCTCGTGCAAAGATTGTTACAAGATGTCAGCAGAATCTTGTAGGATCTTATAGGATCTTCAAATGCTGTGGTTGTGAATTTGTGTTGATTATAATGCCTTTATTTTGGTTGCTTGGTGTCTTTCATTAATTTAGGTCATGACAAATGGACAACATTGGAGGACAATGAGCGTAGGAAGTTTTTGTTTTTTGTCATGGAGAAATGTGAAGCTGTTGATCCAGAAACAAGACTAACTGCAGCAAGAATTTTGCTTTACCTTGTGCAAGGTAAATTCTGATACTTTGTTCTACATTTTTTTAAAATACCAGAGGGTCCATTTTGCCATGGGTCTGTTTTGTAATAGACAGAATGTGCCAACAGTTTGGGTGTGGGACCTGCCTCCCTCTAGCTGCTAGTGGTGGTTGCCTCTTGGTTAAAATACACAGGTGAACAATCAAATGCTCTTCTTGGGTAATGTGTGACACATATACATGTGTGAATAAGAAACATAATGAAAGAAAGTGTGAAAAAAAAAACTGTTATGGTGTGCATGAATATTCTGTATGTTTAAATATTATTTTTGAAACAATAGCATAGGGAGTGAGTGAAATATTGTTTTTGCATTTACGGTATATTGGTGTGACTGTATAATATGATTCCTCTATTTTCATTGTTGTGTTAACTAAGGAAATTTTGGTGAAGTCAGTGACGAGGAGGAGCAGAGAGAATGGGTAACTCATTGAAAATTTAACCGTATTTTAAGTTATTTGTGTTACGCTCAACAATGTGCTAAATCTCATCTCTCGGCTGTCCCATTACGGCAGTTGATTGAGGTTGAGCATTTTAACATAATTACACTCAACGCTCTCTCCCCTGTACGACGGACACCTCTATAAGGTGGACAGTGATGGCTGGTCCCAACTGAATTTCCTCTGTTTTCGCTGTAACTGAACTCTCTATGAGGCAGATACCTCTCTAGAACAGACAGCAGACACTTTTATTTTGTCAAAATTTTGGTAGAAAATACCTCTAAGGGTAGCCACAAGAATTTCATTTTTTGTACAATAAATTTATTTTAACTCATTTTGCGTGACCAAACATGGTGCCAGAACATGGTGCCAGTGCACCGAGTGACTCAGATGGGACTGTGAGCAGTTAATTCCAAAGGAACATTAAAATAATAACAAAAAAGTTCCTACATACAGTTAAGCCACAGCTTAACAACCCACAATCTTTGTAGCGAAACAATAAACCTCTTGATCAGTTAAACTTTGACAGTATAATAATGGTCCTTTTCAAGCATGCAGGTTATGTAAGTGCTCCAGACGTAAGTTCTGCTTCCAACTTGTTTGTCTTTCGTTTTCAGTCGCAGTTAAACGTATTCTTCTTATACAAGATGGGAGTAATACCTCTGCTTATCCAGCTACTAAATGTAGAAATCGAGTGAGTGAAGTTTGGAGTTCTTGTTTAGGGTGTGAGGAGTTTGCAGGTTGCTGTGGAATTTAAAAAACTCCTCGAATTCATTGAAGGAGAAGCTGAATTTTATTTTATTTGTCTCAGGAACCCTCATGCAGCTTTATCAGCACTACACAAACCAGCGGTTTCTATGGCTGATAGCGTCACCTTAAGGTAAAATGATGGAAATTCGTCAAACCTGGCGTGCGCTTCTCGAGGACCCGAAACCTTTTCGGACGTATTTCCGGTGCCGCAATACCCTCTGTATCATATAAACGAGAACGTTTCTGAGCATGAAACCTTACCATTTCTCTTTCATTTTCTAACGTGAAAACATGTCAAAAAACCCCAGCTTTGTAACTTAAGCGGATCGTAGCTTTACCACTGGCTTTTCCGGCCCGAAAAGTTTTCGGGATTTTTGAGAAACGGGCCACTTGGCCCGGTTATTCGAAGCGGGGTTGGTGCGTAGTTCAGGTTAAGTGCGTTGAAATCCTACCGGGCCCCGGTTGTTCGAAGGGAGGATAGCGCTATCCACTGGATCAATCACTATCCATTGGATAACTCAATCGATTTTGCTAGCGCGTATCCGCTGGATAGTGATTTATTCGGTGGATAGCGCTATCCACCTTTTGAACAACCGAGGCCTGATTAATGCCCGCTTTTCAGCCACTTAATGTTCATGTTAAACTGGGCATTTCCACGATCAGTATAGCTCCGTTGCTTAGTAAAAATTAGAATCATACAAACTAAATGGAGCTCCCAATTGTTTCATCCGCTTTGAATACGGGCATCCGGGCATTTCTTTTATCTCTTTAACTATGGGCCATGGCTAATGTTTGTCTTCTATGCTAAAGATCTCCCATGCTCCTTAGACGCACCCTGATGCTGTATCATTGAACACGTCTGATAGCTTGAGCCTGGGGGGCGTGCTCAGTGTCCATTCGCAAATGTCTGTCCTCCAGCTTCTCGGCGGTGGCCTGCCACACCCTCTGCTACCAGGAACGCTTCCATGCATGATGGTGTTAGCTTTGATGTTTCGTGACATGAGCAAAAGAACTTCAATCTCCGCTGCTGTGCAATTTTGGAGCACAAACAGCTTAGTTTTCCACTTGCTTTTTCACTGATTTACTTGCGTGTTTGGCATTGTAGAGCTTGCTTTCATATAACTTCCGGTTTCAACCCAAGGGGGCAGCTCATCTGACTAGTGCCGGAAATTGTCTGGCCATACTTGTAAACAGAGTTAAAGCTGTGTAGTCACTCTTCGGACACTCAGAGTATTTTTGTTTTCTGTTACTCATCTGTCTTCATTTCTTTGTTTCTTTTCTTTCTTTTATGTTACTCATCCATCTTAATTTCTTTGTTTTTTTTTCTTTTTGAGGGTTTATCTCAACATCATCTACACTATCGTTGAAGTCATGCGCTACGCTGAACCAGGCCAATCTGAGGAAATAAACCAAGCGCGAGAGACTTTTTTTACAGAATTGAGTAAGTACCGTAATACTCGTATAGTCCACTCTCCCAGAGCGGTCTTCAGAATTAGTTTCGTGGTTTAATCTGGTTTTGCATTTCTGCATGACTGTGTAGACGTACTGGCTGGCCAAAAAGATGTCTTTCTAGGGATAACGGTTTTCTCAAATTTAGTTATAGCAGTATTTTTGTATGTTTGTTTGTTTGTTTTTTTTTTTTTTTTGCAGTGCACACGGTTTTTGTTCTAATTTAAGCAAATGAACAAGCTAATTTCTGCTACTCCGCAGGGCAACCATGCAGCAGTGATGAACTTCTACCGATAGTTTTAATGGAAATGGTTTTGAAGTTCTGCGCTGGAAGCTGCCCTCATTTCCCGATAAAGAAAATTTTGCTCCTCTTATGGAAGATCATTTTGGTAAGTTAAACATGTGTTCTCCTTCGGTTTGCGAGGTAGACATTTGAGTTTTTCCAAGCAGGGTTAGTGCTAAACTGAGATAAATAGCTTGACAACCTACAAGATTTAATCGGACTTAACTCGGATCTAAAAGTCTGGGGCTCAGCTGCGTTTAAAGTGGGGTCTTCTCTAGGGAAAAAGAAGTTCTTAGATCTCAAGCTTTCACGCGTCCAGTCTTCACAAGCAATAGAATCGAGAAATGAGTGAGCGACATGCGTCTCAAGCGAAAAATAACGCGGAGTCAGAACCTGGCATTTGCTTGGTAAAGAGTGCTTGCATGCGTGATTGCTGGCGTTTGACAGTCGTTCGTGCTTCGTATACCAACAGATAAAAGTTAGCAAGTTAAAGAGACAAGTCCTCTTCCTGGCGGACCGCTGACCAATTTATTTGCCAACTCAAGTTGTTTATTTGTACACTGTACAGGTGCTAAACAATAGGACATATGTCCCCTACTAGTTTTAAACACCGAACCCAGCCCCCAAAATATCAGGAACCCTCCCCTTACCCAAGTGACTATACAAATCTAACTTTCTAATTACAAATTATGATCTAAATCCTACCTAAAGTATATACTAATGACTATACTTAAAATATAGTAGCGACTGCCACTTTAACACGTACAGGCAGAAAAAATATTTACACGGCGGCATTTAGGACAGATTACTTTAAAGGAACGAAAATTATCGCCATGAAAAACATTAAGAAGTTTATAAAATAAAGCGACTTAAGTTTACGTTTAAAAGAGTCAAGAGACTCCTTAATATCCCTAGGTAAGCTGGTCCATATTAAGATTACTCAATTGAAGAAATAGTTGTGTACACTGTCTCGAGAGGCCCGTTTTTCGAAAACAAAGCTCTAAAAATCAAAATATCCCCAAACGAAAAAATACCTCTCACCCAGGGTAGCTGTTGTGAAGTTCAGTTAACACCTGCCCATTCAGGTCTTTGAAATCCAGGCGCCAGTTGTTCAAAGCCAGATCTGGGGATCTTTATCCTGTGGTTAAAGGGAACCTCCACTGCCACAAAAAGATAACTTTAAAAGGCGGGAAATTATGTTCACAATCCGAAATTGGTTGAAAACTTGTCAAAGAAAGCGTCTGTGTGACAAAAAAAACTGAGTTTTAGAATCGCTTCTTTCCACTTTTAAATTTCCCGCGCGCCGCCATCTTGAATAATTCTGACGTGAGTTGGTTGCCCTATTGTTATTATACAAAAGCTCTTTATGTCAGAACAATAGGGCAACCACGTTACGTCACAGTTATTCAAGATGGCGGCGACCGCGAAATTTCAAAATGAAAACAAGCCATTATAAAATTTACCTTTTTCCCCAATCAAATTCTTTCTTTGAAAACATTGGGAAAAAAAATTGATTCCAAACGTCATTTTCCCCCGTCTAAAGTTGTCGTTTTGTAGGAGTGGAGGTTCGCTTTAAGTCACTTCCGCTTTGAGAATAGATATTACGCTTCAAATATGTCCCATCCGAGAATACACTTATCCACCGGATAAAGTTGTGATAAAGTATGGTGGGTCTAGTCCCCCAAAATAGCGGTGGCTACACCTTGAGTAATTTCCCTTCTGATTAACTCTTGCCTGCGATTACTTGTAAATGTTCTGACCCGGTGACTTTCGCAGCTGCAGCCATATTTTTCTTCAAGAGCCTTCTACACAAGTCTTCAATATGCAAATTAGGTCATCCAACGCACGAACGAACGGCGCGTGTAGCGTCCAAAACCAGGCTTCTAATTGCCCTCTTCACCAAGGAAAGCATATAAATTTGAGCAGGTTCAATAATCGCGGCTAGTTTACCCCAAAATTGCCACTTAAGCCGCAGCGAAAATCTCACCCACACAAGAACAAAAACCCAGTTTTGTGTATAGGTGGTTAGGAACCAATCTCTAGTCGTCTAGAGACACACAAACAAATTTAAAGCAGCTAATGTAAGATCTTCTGTTTTCGTCCACCAACATGCATGCGACCACCTCGAAAGGTTCCCCCATTGAAAAAGTAGACAAATATTTCTATTTTTTTGAAGGTTTCTCTTGGAGGAATAGAAGAATTAAACAAGAGAAAGGAAGAAATTAGAGTTGCCGCTGGTCTCCCCGCCAGCTACGAAATACAGTGCCCCCCTCCACAGCCGGTCATCAACGAACGAACACCAGCCCCACACACCCCTCCCCCCGGGTCAGACAGTGATAGCAATGGCGAGATTGTTTGGGACCGAAGCGAAGAGGAACAAGAACAAGCTAGGCCACCAAGACTGCGGCCTAAAGTCAGGTAAATCAAAAGATGTGAAACTCGCTTCTTGTTTTAGGAGATGCGGTGATCTGTTCGTGAATTTGAGGCCTGCCTTTGGTGTCGTCTTGTCAAGTTTCCTTTCTATTCCAAAAACTGAAGACCTGATCCCAAAGTCTTGTAACTGCTCGGTTTGCGAAGCCAAAACTCCTTATCACGATTTACCTTTCTCTCGTCGAAGAGAAGCCAGGAGGACTAAAAGGTCGCTTTTTGATATCTTCACAGGCAAAAGGATGTTGATATTTTTCTGGATAACACAAGGAACAAGTTTGTGGGTTTTCAATTGAGAGGGTGAGATGTGTTTCTCATTACGTTTTACTATAAATACATCATGACACCTCTGTCTATTTTACTTCGCTGCGTTCGCGCTTGCTCCCCAACTCAATAATAAATAGGGAGGGAGTCCCTCTGAGAAACCGAGGCTCTTTGCAATGTCACACTTTCCCCTCGATACCCCGCTCTATTGTCGCCTTCCTTAGGTTATACACGGCGTTCCCTTATCCAGGAGAATAAGATTCGAACATTACACTTCGTACTGTTTTTTTGAAACAAGAAAAAAAACTGAAAGTTACTGTATTACTGTTCAGAAGAACAATGAAAAAAATATCGTAATTATGCTCTCCGTTGGGAGGACGATGTAATATTCTCGTAGGTAGCAATAGTTTTCCGCTCCATAAAACCTGTTATTTGCATTACTTTTTTCATCAGTGTGTACGTTCGCTCATGGTATAGGAATTTCGTAATTCGCTTACTAATAATTAAGCCTTATAGAGACCAAATGAAAGTTTATCTTCGAACGATTACTAAATCACGTAGACGTACATGAAATGGATGGCAGATTGTTTCGGCAAATTCTACCGAGAGTTATCTTCGGAGTAGTTTCCGAAGTACTCGGCCTCGGTCGGAGGCTAGTCCCGAATACTTCTTCTATTTAGTCATTCTTTGCGTTCACGGTTTCTCGCGTTCCGGGTTCCATTCAGCCCGGTCTCGGCGTCATATGTGGCTTGAGCCTTTTGGTTGTCTACTCTGCTCCAAGAGGTTTTCAGTCTCCGGGTATACTCCAGATTTCCCCTGTCAACAAAAACAGACATTTGATTTGATTTCCAGAGTTATTTTAAAGCGCATTTTATGATGTTGACGTGTAAATTTGCGCGCTAGAAATATCAAGTATCTTTCAGCTAGGAAGATCCTGTCGCTAGAACAGATCCTAGCACTGGGGCCAAATTCTTTACAGATGTAAACTGAATACAGAAAATACTACGTGGCACTATAGGATGATCCAGCCACCTTGTAAGATCTTCGTAATGCTGGAATCTTCCTCCCAGCTGCGTGTAAACAGTTCCTGAGCCACTATCCAGCGTATTAGATATTCAGCAATTTAACAACTGAAACAATTGCCAGGATTTTAGCAAAGTACATTTTCGAATTTGCCTTTCCGTGTACGGGGTGTTTAATCAGTGTTACACCTGGTAATAAAGAAAGCGTTCCGAGGTCAGAACTGTAACCTACTGCCCACGCCTTATTTAGACTGGTTACACAATCTTCCTTACTATGTCTTGTAGTTCTGGATTGCGTGGCGAGCTAAAAGATTGTCTGCGTAGGTGGCTTTCCTGGCATTTAGAGTAACAGAATCTTGGCATTAAGTATTCTACTCCCTCCTTAATCCTGGACACGCCTTGGATATTGATCGGCTACACATCAGCAGGTGATTATGCGTGCTGATCGTTGATTACTTTGGCGAAGAAAGGGCCGAGTCTCAGTTTACGTATTCTAGAAAGGCATTGCCAAAAGCATTTGCCAAAAGCATTTCCGAACCAGATAAAAGTTTGGTAACCAGCTGACGGGCTTTCGACTTTGGCTGTTAGACTTCGAAATAAATTATTTCCAGAAATACTAAGTAATACTGAACGATAAATCATAAAATTGGTATGTTATCGCATTGCCGGAAATAGTTCAACATATAGTGTCGCACGAATGGATTCGTTCTGTACCTCATATATCAGTTTAACGCCTCGCGCATGCGCCTGCTTTTCATTCTATCGCGCTAGCACCTCCTGTAGATGTACTGCGGGAAAATCCGCACGATTCTGTCCACATTGACACCTTCCTGACTGTGAGCCGTCAGCTATCACTCCATGCGAATGCCGCGTGCGTCGCATGTGAAAGTTACCAGTCATGACTTGTTAAACACGTTCAAGACATGTTGTCCAACCTCGAAAGGTTAAACTCCAATGCTTAAAAAGTCTCCTGGACTTATCCCTCATACTGACCAACGTAAAACTTCTCCTATCAATTCCCCCGACAGATCAAATACGAAGCTTAGCGGTGATATCAAGGAAAGTTTGGCTCTACCTTAAAACAATGCCCTGGTCTTGAAACACCGATTTGTGCGTTTATTCTCATAAGACCGATGATATCAAGTAAATAAAAGTTTCGAGAAAGTGCACTTTGATTCGGGGGCTAAATTGAGGCTAAAAGAACAAGTTTCCGCGGTGGTAAATTGTAACGTATCTTCCCATGGCCTGGACGTTCTAAGTCGCTTTGAACTGAACTCTTTTTATCATCGCATGTTCAGAGAACGGGATGTCGTTTTTTGGAGGGCATGCGAAAAAATTGTGAGCGCCAAGTTTGAATTTGTGTTGCGCTGTTTTGTTTGTCATGTTGCTCATTGTATACTGAGAGTTCTAGCTTCCTTTGTAGGTAGCTCTGCTGTTTACAATTAAATTAGGCTGAACGGTTCAGTCTGTGGATGAAATCCCAATGTTTGACCATTCAAATGAAAGCTAATGAGCAGTATTTTCCTGTGTGATGTTTATCATTATGCTGTACCAGGTGGTTTTAACTTTTGAGTCTGTAGATGAAATCCTAAAGTGAGACCATTCAAACGAAAGCTACTAAACAGTACTTTCCAGTACTGTAGGTTATTATGCTGTATACACGGTGACTCTAACTTTCTGAGTACTATTTAACTCATTAAAGCCACTGAGCAGTACTTTCTTCTGGTGCAGTTCAGTCAGTTCTGCTGCTATCGAGCCCAAAGACGGTCCCTTAGCTCATTACTGATTGTTTTCAATGCGCCTCCAGCAGGGATTATTAAAGAATTTGGCAAGTGTTTATACCAAGGTGGAAAAGTGCGCGCGTAACGCAATTTGATTGAGCCTAGCACCAGGCCCCGCAGTGGAGAATGACTGGGGAGCTCTTCTCGGCTCCAGTCGCTTTTAGCTCTCCAATTTTATTTCTCGCCGTTCCTTTTTCGCTCCGTTTCCCGACTGCAGAGCCTGATCCCAGATGCTCTCCCAATGGAAATTCAAGGCACTTATGTATATTTTCCCTACAACGCAATCCCCTCAAACCGGAAATGTGGAGTTTTAAAACTGTCAGAGTTAACTCACTCGTTGTTGTTATTGGCGTAAATCTTAAGAGTACTTTTATGTTCTTGTTCACGTTTTTAATGCATTTGGCGAAAGTAGACGCGTCTACAAACAGCTTTCTTTCAGCCAATTCTGTTCGTCGTTGTAAAAACCGTTTTCTTTGGGATCAATTAGTTTTGTGGCGTAAATTTCCCTGCGTAAATTTGAGTAATCTTGAAACGTAATGAAAAAGCAGCAGAGGTGCGTACTTCTCGATAGCTTCCATTTGAAATTATGCTTCCATTTCGTAGGGTTTGAAGCACGTAAGACAAGGTTCATTTCTTTTACAGCATTAAGGCACTGCTTATTAGCTCAAAATTCTATCCACACTAGTCAAAGTTTGAACTATCTTTCATCATGTGATAAACACCAAACTGAGTTTTAATGGCATACGATGGTAGTTAATGGAGTTGTAATTTTAGGATTCTTGCATCAAACGAAGGGCTCCTTTTGCCGTCCTTGAGAATTGTTTGAACTTATTGCTTTTTTTTTCGCAAGTATTATTAACTGGCCGTCGTTATGTTCTTGTTTCGAGAAGAGTTTCTTTTGATTTTCCTGGGGAAAAGAATGGAAAGCCGCAAGAGGAGCCGGAAGAAGACGTCCCGCCATTCTCGCAGGGAAAATGGAATAGAACTCTGCTCAGCAAGGCTTAGTCCAATTTTCCGATTTGAATCCATAGTAGTTAACCTGGTCTAGCACTTTATCTTAACGCGCTTTCCTTTTCTCAGAGAGGAGGTTTTCACAAAACATAAGTAACTGTTACAATTGCGCGAAAATGTTCACTGATGCTCTGTTTCCTAAGTCCTCCTTCTTTAAAAGTAATTAACATGGTCGTCTCTTTCAGAACCAAAATAAACCCCTTGAACTTTGACTCGTCGGTTTGAACAAGATAGAATTAACGTTTCACCAACCCCATGCCAACTTAAATTTTCCCATATTTCCTTTCACTGTGAGATAGAAGCGGCCACTCCATAAAATATTTTTACCACCAAACCGACGTTATTTTTGGAAAAGACTGCGCTGCCATCTGTTAATTATATATATATAAGCCGATATGAAGTGTCTTGATACGTTAAACTCACTGATATACTAGATCTGTATTCAAAGAGATTGCAATAAATCTTTACCATGCTTCACCGACTTAAAAACATTATAGTCCTCAGAGATCGACCTCAAATATTAACAGGTGAGAGAGAAAATACTCGATTTGATTTATGTCACTGAGCCTTATCCACAAAGTGTAAATCAATCTAAAGTTAAAGCTGAATTAATTTTCACAGACGTAACAAATATTCAAGCATTGTCCAAACTTGAACACGAGCAATTTTTAGGTGTCATATTTGTCGAAAACTCGTTTGTTTGTTTGTTTGTTTGTTTGTGTGGCGGAAATGACTTTAAACAACAGAGAGACGCTGCTTGAAAACCATTTGCAACCTTTGAATATTTGCCATACATGTATTTTGTGTGACGAGTTATCCACACGAACGAATTGTCGCATGTGGCATATTGTTAGCTGCCATATTGTGTCTGTTTTTCACGTAGAATTCCGGCTTTTTTTTTCTCATCCAAATTAAAACGTCGCATACAAATTGCTACATAAAATTTAAAGTACTGGTGTAGACGAGGCCTAGCACTTAAACTTATGTTTTTTTTAGTTTCGCGCTGTGTAGGAATCATAAATTTCCCTTTGCTTTGTTTAAAATCAACACTTGTTAGTTAAATGTAAGCGAATTTTCTTGCAAATGTTGACGTCCTGCAAGTGTCAAAACACCAGTTAAGTGTTAAATGCTAAACTATTTCCTTTCATTAATGAATTTTGTCGGCATAAAATCGCACCACATCTTGACAAGCTGATCAAAGATTACTGAGGCCTGAAAAAGGCGTGAAGAACTCGGCTATGGCTTTATAGCTGGAAAAAGAGGGAGCAAATATGACAACTACCTTGAATAAAATATGGTTCTGTGTTTTTAAATACGAACTTTAAGAGCCAGTTCAAGCAAAGTGCATGGCAAACTTTCTTCTAACATTTTTTCCTTGGAGATTGGTTTCTTGCTTTGAAGACAAGACGTGTCAAATATGATATCCAAGCTTTTTTGATCACACTTCATTTCCGCAAGACTGTTGATGCTTAAGCAAGAGGGACATGCGAGAAAACGATCGGGAGCATTGAGAACAGCTGTATTTTTTCACAGTGGAATGTGTTTGCAGGTGTGCTCGGAGATTCGAACGGTCCGCGAACGCACGTTTGCAGTTAGGACACTGATACGGCTTTTCCCCAGTATGCGTACGAATATGACCTTGTAACAACCAGGGACGGCTGAACGCCTTGCCGCAGATTGTGCATTTACACGGTAACGTGTGCGTGCGGATATGCATCTTTAGCGCTCCAAGTGAGAGATATGCTTTGTCGCAGTGCTTGCAAGCAAATTCTTTACGCGGGTGTTTGTGCTTGCGCAGGGACGCACTGGTTGAAAAACTTCGCTGACATTCTTCGCACTTGTTCTTCTTCGACCGGTTTGTATTTCCCGATGAATCTTCCGTGTGACGTTCATTCTCCGTTGCGTCTTGCCCGACAGAATTCCCAGGTGTGTCATCGCGTTTAGATGATGTGGCATCTTTGGACAGAAATGACACCGAGTGGACGTGACCAAGGAAATCACAAGTTGTGACTTCGGCTGGATAAACATACTTCGCTCTGAAACCATTCCACGGTTGAAGCAAGGGCGTTTCTTGAAAAGATTTGTTGAACATGGCGGAATCTGGCATCGTCTCACCTTCAAGGTCATGCAGTCGACCTGTTGGTTACACAACATGAGATGGGCGAGCTCAACACATGTATTTCGACTATAAATTCCACCGTATTGTTCGTCAACTGAGATCGATCGAAAGCATCCCTTATATTTAAAGCTAGCGCAGACGAATCATCATAATGTCCGACTTAGGAAAAAACCATTGGTGTTTTAAAACACATACACTTGTTACCCAGAAGCGAGCTTCGTAAAGATTTATGACAAGTGCACACTGAGATAGAAATCGGATCCTACCTTTGAGCTTCCTTTCGTAGAACGTGTTTTTCAACGGTTTTTCGGGCTTCTTCTTGATCAAAAAAGATCTCGGCATTGTAGTTGACTTGACCGTCAATCTTTTACGCTGAACAACTCCTCGATCGTCGATCAATACGGATTTGATGGCCGCGCGTGTGTTTAGCACAACATGTGAGCACATTTAACCGCAGTGCAGAATTTTTTTTGCCAGATTGTGATTTGTCGATGACGTCACCTGATCCATAAACAATGTTTCCTATTGTGCCTGTCGTGGACTTCCAGGTAAGCTGTCAAAAAACGACATAACACCACAAACGACCTGGCTGTGGCAAATAGCAGACCTCTGTTCAATGAGCAGGATACTTTGCCGAATTTCTGCGGCTTGCAAGCCTGTGCGTTGGCCAATGCACAGGCTAAGTTAATTACCAACAGGAAGTCTTCTCAACTCTTCTTAAAAAGACGTGGTCAGTTCAATTTTTAGTAGAGAGGCCTGTTTTGATTTTTTGCAGGCGTCTCGCGTTTCACATCAACAGGTGTTTGTCACAGGGTTTTGAACTCTGCCTCGAATCAAGTGTCCGTTATTTGAAATCAAATTTTGTGACGCAGCTTGTTATAAGAATTTAAGTCGCCGGAGACCCAATTGGAAACCGGCTCTCCTAAATGAGCTTGTGTTTGTGTCAGTGGAAGTTTTGCTTGGACAGCTGAGCATTGCGAAACTCGCAACGATTGCGCTGGTGTTCTGTTTGTCTTATCATGTAGGGTCCTTCAAAATTAGACGCATTGGACAAAATCCCAAAGTATGCCGGTCCTCGCCTCCTGAAAGGTGTATTTTTCCGTACTGCTGTTTGTTAATCTACTCGAGGTCTTTCTTATTTTTGAGTCAATTACTTAAAGCAGTTTAATTGCTTTGCTCAAAAGCCGTCGTTCCTCGGTTCAATTATAAAGATTTCCGCGGTTTAGGCCGTGTCATGCAACGGTGACACCATAGAAGGGAGAATCTTAAAATAGATTTCGCGTCGTGTTTTCCCCTTAACGCATTAGAGGCCTACAGGTCGGAAAAAGGTCGTTCGTCTATCAGTGGCGTCAGCTGTAATCCAATCCAAAAAGCGGGGAGGATTGCAGGAAAACAGGCCAAAATCTAAACAAACAACACGGAATGGGAACATTTGATGCTTTTACTGGTTATTGGTCTAAAAAAAAGTCGAGTAAAGTCCATAGTCCACTGTTTCTTTTGATATACTTGCTGATGTGCAACATTTAGGCTTTTTAGAACGACGCTAAGTTTGTGACAATCGATCAGAGGTAATGTTCCTGTCTGAACCACTACGTTCACAATTTAATCAAAGATTTGTGTTAATGTTATCAATCAACGATTCCTTATTGTTTTTTTTTTCTGCATGTGTCTGTTTATCAGTGGTTAATCACAAGACGTTTTATTCGTGGGAAGCAAATACCATGGAAAGGCAAAATGCCTCACAGCTTAGTGATAGGCGGAGAATTGAAAACTTGGTGAAAAAAAGAATTCAAGAATGCAGCTGCAGTACGACAAAAAGCGGAAATATTCGATCCGTTTCGCTCAGTGCCACAAGTGCAGCCTCTCTGCGTTAATATAACTCGTGATGCTCACAGGTAGTTCAGATCCGTTTTAATGTCACGTTCGCTACGATTTGACAAACCACTGATCAAGGGCGTGTTTCAGATAGTCGAGTATCATTCGTTTCGTTCTTTCAATTGTCTTGTCCAATGAAATTAAAGACGGAATTTTCACGAGGCGTCTGCTTCTTTCATAAAGATATTGAAACTGTGCCAAGATCATCAATTTGTACCTCTGGTCATCCGCAGTGTGCTCCCTTAAGAGTTCAGGGATTTTATCAATTTTATTTCAGCTAGAGAAACAAACTACGGCAAGTTTTGAAACTGAATTTTCGAACGTCTAGTGCCGAAAATGAGGAAAGAAACTTCTGAGACCAGCGGAGGCCTATTTCTCTTTCTTGAACGGTCAATGCCCTTTTCAAGGTCGATGCCATTCTTAGTAACAAAGCCTTTCGCCCCAAATAAAGCCTTCAGTGGTTAAGATTACAATTAAATCACCTGAAAGTCTGCAGATTGCGCTCAGAGTGAGAAATTAAGGACTGGCTAAACAAAGATAAGGGTGTTTAGGGTTGGTATAAGGGTGCGGTGAGAGTTAGTTTTAGGTAATATTTATATACAGCTTATTTTGTTACATTTTCTATAGAATGTTTAGATACCCAAAATTAACGAGGGTTTGGCCGGGCAACTCGGCAGTGTAGAGGTGACTGACGTATGCTGCTTATCTAACACCCCGTGTTTGGTTTTTGATTGGAATTTGTTTTCCTTATTAACACAAAAACAAACAAACTTATAACAGTGAAAAGATTTCAGGGCTAGATGTCGTCAAAATGGCAATGACCGTTTACGAAAGGGAAGACTGCCCACCCAGGGTACTTTTGGAAGGAAGAATTAATTGCGAAAAGATTACTGAATTCATATCGAGCGCGCGCGATGTTTCCCAAATATGTTATCGACAGCCTTGATGAGATAACGGGCAACGTGTTCCCGATGTTTTGTTTCCGTTTGCTGTTATCAAACGATAGCACAACATTTTTGTGCTGTTTACAAGGAAGCTTGAGCCTGAGGTATTCTTCATGCATGTGTGACTGGCAATTTTACTGATTTTCCCTACAGCAAACTGAGAGCCTGCTTTCACTAGCACATAAGTATAAAGCCGTTTCTTTGTAACTCCTGTACTCTTTCTTTGGTCTACTTCTGTGGTATGCGAAAACTTAGAAAAGACTCGTTGCGCAACACGAAGGTACTTTGAAGAACAAGATTGAAATAAAAGCAAACAGCTGTTAGACGTCCAAAAGTAAACTAGAATGTGAATAAAAAGCATAGCGATCCTCGATAAAATCCATTGTCGAGGAACGTGTCGAATACTGTCGATTGTTTTCTCACGTTTTTTTTTTTGACAACGGCTTTTATAACAACATTTATATTATGCCATCGATGAAAGAGGTCCGTCTGTCATTTTGGTTTGAAGGCAGGACAAGTCAGACTCTCTGGTG
>BLFK01000926.1:1805158-1812658 GCA_014634185.1 Astreopora myriophthalma
TCTGTCTGTCTGTCTGCATTTTATTATAAAGGGCTCTTCGTTCTACCCTGCAAGCAGTGGATTCTCGCCTCTTATCCGCTTTGGTAGCGAAACGAGAGAGAAACCATTGTGGGCATGCGATCCTCTCCGTCCTGACTGAGGGACGAAGAAATTAAAATAGAACTGGAAAAACTAGTTTGCAAAAACAAAAAAACTAGTTTTTTTCGATAGTGTGACGTGATTTAATGACGTGATGGGTGTCGTCAGCCGCGCATGCTCGACAGAGAACGGGTCGCTTGTTCTGTTTCTCTCTCGTTTCGCAACCAAATCGAATAAGAAGAGAATCCACTGATTGCAGGGTATCTTCCCTTTAAGGCTTGATTCAGTTTTGCATTGTATGCTCGACCTAAAATGAAGCAGCCAGAGCAAAACAAAAACAAAAAGGAAACAAAACAAATACTTTGTAGTGAATCCTTTCGACACGTACACATAAGACTTGAAGATTTAGCCTTATTTCTTGGCTGTTTGATTGTCTATGTTTACAATGTTTCCTAAGGTCTTATTTTATCTCGTTTTCTTGCAGCACATGTATGTTTCGCTCTCTGAACTTCAAATTAAGGAGGAAGAAGATGCTTCCAGCAGACCCTTTACAAAGGTACTTTGGTACTGGCATCAGTGAGGGATGGAATAGCCGTTGACCCCTTAGTTAGAGTCACCTTGTACCGCATAATAAACAACACCACGGAAAAGTGCCGCTCAGTTGCTGTCATTTGAATGGCCACACTTTAGGATTTCGTGCACAGACTCAAGAGTTAAAACTAGCTTGTACTTAACAAATGGTAAACGCCATAGAGTGCACTATTGAGTTATGGATGCATGCGGGAGGTCGCTAAGCACGAAAGAAGCGTAAGAGTCGCACGAGGCGATAGCCGAGTGCGACTCTAGCTTCTTGAGTGCTTATCAAACCTCCCAAGTGCATCCATAACTCAGTAGTGCACGCTATGGCGTTAACCATTTGTTTTATAACATAATATTGAGACATTGGAACTACAGAAGTTCTTTTATTGAGCTACATCACAAAAAAATGTTCGTGTTATTTAATTTAGCGAAACGCATCACCTGTAGCAAAACTACCGTGATATCAGACAGAGTATACTTGCGTGTTGTACAATTAAAGACACTGTCAAAAGTATTTAATTCACTTGTGGAAGCCTTAAAAAACAATATGAACTTCCAGCCTGAATAAACCATAACTGATCAGTCCACGTTAATCGTTATTTTGTTTGCAAAGAATACAGGATGGGGGGAGGGGTAGGGGGGCTTATTAACTTTCCTCCTCTGAAAAGGGGGGGCTTATTAGAGACGGGAGGCTTATTTGAGAGGGGGGGCTTAATAGAGGATTTACGGTATGTTATAAAACATAACAAACAGCACCACAGGAAAATACTTTTTGAATGGTCACGCTTAAGAATTTCATCTGCCGACTCAAACGTTAGAGCCACCACTGCTGAGTTTGTTTTATTACACAAGTAATTTCCATTTGAATGATTGTGCACCGGGACTCGCTTTGAAACCGAGGCAAACAGCAACTCGGAAATGGTCTATTCATTTGAGTAGATCTCCCCAATTAGTGCTCTTGCGAAAACCATGTGAATAAAACTCGTTATTATCACTATCATTATTATTTTAATTACATAACTTGCTCACGCAACTGTGGTGATCACTTTTTCATTTGATACAAACGTAAACATGAACATTAAAAAGAAAAGGCTTTACATCAACCTCTCTTTTTTATGTCTGTTCTGTTCTGCCTTTGACAAATTTGGAAATACCGTATTTGTTTTTGCAGGGAAAAGTCAACATTCCTTCTAACGCTGCGGAACAGTTGTACCAAGCTATGCTGCCAAACCTACCGCAGTACATGGTGAGAGCTAGAAAGCTGTTTCAAAAACTTTTGTCTCTTGTTAAACAAAAAGGAATCGTAAACATTTAGGTTGCACCGAATTCTCAGAATATATTTTGCATTGCGACTTTTTCACACTGTTAATTCATACTTAACCCTCGAGATTTAACCTTTCCTGAAGCATGTAGAGCAAGAAAGAGGAAGCCTCTGTTAGTATACTTCACGTGCGATTTGTATGAGAGAACGAATTCTTTTAGCCTCGAATTGACGAACGGCTTGAAATACATTATACAGAACCATGCTACGAAGTAAAAGTTTTTACGGAAAAGTAATTGTCTCTTTCAGATTGCTCTACTTAAGATTCTCCTTGCTGCTGCGCCTACAGCCAAAGCTAAAACTGAATCTATCAACATCTTGGCAGATGTCTTGCCCGAGGATATGCCGTGAGTTAACCAGACTTTGCTTCTCGCATCACGTATTTAAGTTAATGAAACAAAGCATATAATCATGCTATAATTTTACGGTACTAAGGCTATAGGTGTTCAAAGCGTGCAGCGCTACGCCTAAGCGCTTGTGCTTCATGGCCTTTATCTATAGCTTATTTTTTAGTTCGACAGTTCTTCACTCAATGAGATTGGGAATCGATGTAAACAGACATAAGGTGTGTGCATTTTTTTTCCAGGAATGTTAATTCTTGTTTAATTTTAGTAGTCTAACTACAAAATCTGTTGAAGTTTACTGTGTTTGGAAGGGAATATACCTCTGTTTTTTGTCTCACAGGGCTTGCTTTGAGCCCTGTTTTCTTTTCTCGGGTTTTAAGCTGGCTCTCCCACACTACTACCAAAACAAGGTGATTCGAAACCGCATTGAATCCGTTTTCGAGTCACCTTGTTTTCGTTTCCAAACCAAAAACGCGTCAAAACCTTCGCGTTCGCACTGTCGTTTTGTTGTCATTTTCGCCCACTACTCTAAGGCTCTTTTATCTGGATGATAAAATTGTTCCACGGGGCGATCTTGCAGCGTGATCGCATCCAAAGCCTAGGTCTTTAATTAGCCTTCAGTTGGCGAAAGTACCATAATATTCTTTGTAATGAACAGAGATAGGCTCGCATTAAGGAAATGTGCAAACTTTTTCTTCCTGTTGAGTATTGTGAATTTAAGTTAAGAACAGCCCGACAGTATCTTGCTGTTGAGGGCATTTTCAGTCATTCATTCTAGACTGTTTCTCCTTGTGTGGTTGATAGATAAAAGACTAAATAAGTGGAAAATGAGGTTGATAGCAGTCATAGTAATTTAGTGCTTTTTTTTTTCTTCAATCAGATTTCAGTGGACTTGAAACGCAATTTATATGGATAATGCGGCAGCGTCGCTCGTATTGTTTTCTTTCAACCTTTTATTTTTCAGGAGATTATTGTGAAAGCTATATCTGGAGTATTGTTTCTTTTGCTAAAACACTTCAAGCTCAATCATATTTATCAGGTAAGATGATTTCATTCTTCAGAAAGCTATATCTGGAGAACGCTCGTTGGCGCGGCCGTGGACAATTCGCCGCACTGCCCAACAGCTGCACAGCTCCAAAACTATTGAGCATTTTTTTCCTTATCAACAGTTTGAGTTCATGAGCCAGCACCTCGTGTTTGCCAACTGCATTCCTCTTATACTCAAGTTCCTGAACCAAAACATATCGGCTTTCATAGCTGCCAAAAACACGTGAGTACCGTTACCCTTTCGCAGTTTCAGCATATCAATTCTCCGAGACAGGTACATTCAGTTGTGAGAATTAGTAAAATGTTTGAAGTTTGTTCCTTTTCGTCGTCGTTGCTACAGTATTTGTAAAACATTTTTTTTCTAATGCTAAATGGTTTGCATTTAAAAGGAAAAGAAAAGCAGTCGGGTATCAAAGCAGGCCGGGAAGGCTTTTCTCGCACACTAGATTGTAGAGAATCGCATGAAATTTCGCACGGTCCAAAGTGCAGACTTCCAGGTTTTGGAAGCGCGCTGCGATTTGTCTGCGTAAATATGAAACGTTCATTGGAAAGGAGACATTGCGTGACGAGACAGTAAAATAGTCTTTCGTCTCCTTTTTGTTTAGAATCCCTCAGCTGGATTTTCCTGCCTGTATCTTGGGTGATCCGCTGGAGCTTACAGCGGAAAGCTTGGTGAGTTTATTTAAAGTAGTTTGCTTTCAAAACAGGATATGTCCGGGCTGGCGACGGTGTTCGATAGCGCTACATCCACGCTGAAAGTCACTGGATGGGGATGTTCAAGCCATGGGGTTTGAGGTGAGCACTCTTCGGGGAGCAAGCTTCCAGGTCGTCTTGGGCCGTGCTTGATCGAGAATGTTTTGAAGATTGCCCTTTGGTAAACCCGCGCTGCTCTTAGCATTTGTCAGTCAGAAATGAAAACGGTAATTAAGACCAATGAAGTATCTCATATCAAAGCACCGTACATCATATTGCAACCGGACGTTATGTCTACAAACGGAAACCCTGAGAATAATATCTGTTACCGATGTTACTTTTTGGAGGATACCAAAACTCCGACAGAAGTTGGACAGAACGGGGGGGTGGGGTATCCTCAGCTTTGCTCCTATAGCAACACAGCAGCCTTTCGCTGCTGGGAACAAGGTAAAAGGGGAGCGAAGCCCACGAGATGGAGCGGGAAACTCAACATTTTGGTAGAGAAATAGCTTGAAGCGCCAGAACAACTGTCTGCCAAGACAGAGTTGTCTCTGAAGGTAAATTTTTGTTTGCAGGAAAATGCAGATCAAGAAGCCTGTTGCTGGAGAAACTTGTATTCGTGTATCAACCTTGTGCGCATTCTTCAAAAACTCACAAAATGGAAACACTCACGAACAATGGTAAGGATTTCCTTAATAAGTTCCGATTCAGTTTTTCGTGTTCTTTAGTATTATGTTTGGTTGTCAAGTTGGAACCACCTCGCACAGGATGATTAACATGCAGCACCAGAGAAAGCACTTTCAGTAGCTTTCATTTGAATGGTCACAGTTGAGGATTTCATCCACAGACTCTCGTACAGTATAATAAACAACACTATAAGAAAGTAGTGCTTAGTGGCTTTCATGGGAGTGCCGCCGGTGGTCATACTTCAGCGGTTTATCCACAAACGTTAAACCCACAAACTCGGAACTTTAGTTTGGGTTCCGCACAAATCTCCACATCGCTATTTCTACAGAGTAACATCTAGTTGGAAAGATTCTTCAAACTATATGCCCCGTATTCGAGTATTAAAGCTTGCTACTGAGTAGAAAGGAGTCCTTTTTGTCACAATTCCGTGAACAGTGTTCTGCAAGGAGTTTTCTGACGAAGAAACGTTCCTCGTTTTGTCACCACAGGTATGCTGCATGCTGTATTGCGATGCATAATTTACTTGTGTGCTACAAACTCTTACTGACTCTGTCTTTTTCAGATGCTTGTTGTCTTCAAATCCGCTCCTATCTTGAAGCGTGCGCTAAAAGTGAAACATGAAGTTCTACAGCTGTATGTACTCAAAGTGAGTTCATGTTTGACTTGCAAACTTCTGTTTTCAAAATCATTTGCGTATCGTCGTTTTACACAGGCGCATGCAAATCGCGAGTAGAAAGCTAATGCACGGATTGCGCGTGCCAGATGTAAAATTTCCATGTGCCTCTTACAAAGGAAACACTGTGAAGTCATGTATTTATCGTTGGTGACTCGGGCATAGTCGGAAAAATATCCGAGCAGTGCTCGTAATCGGATTCGAAACTATGACCTTCCGATTACTAATTCGGATGTTCTACCGCTGACTACAGGAGACTCGCATGTCCAAGGGTGGCATTAATGATCACAACAGTAGTAAGTAAAGGAGATGACATTCAATGCGGGCCTCAGGCTCTATGCCAACGCGCACGTTGGCCAACAATGTTCCGTCCGTTTGCACGGAGCTTAAGGTTTGAGCAGTTTCAAACCTTTGCGCAACAACTCCCAGCAACACGCAACAGGATGTGTAAACGGACGTAACATGGAACACCCAACAATGTTGGGAGTTGTTGCGCCAACAATGTTGTTTGCACTGAGCTTTAACCTGCTTGTGGAATATTGCGGTATTCCCTTTTGCGACACAAGGGCTACCTACATTCACGTAATTACTCTAGCCGTAGGCGGCTAGAGTTATGTTTTCGTGTTTGAGTCTATTTTTTCCTTTTTGTTTTCTTTTTTATTTATTTATTTATTTTTTTCGCGTCGCGATTTTCCAATCAATTATCGATTACTATCCATGGTAGGTTGAGCAGTCTCTTTAAAGGAACTTCTATAGGAATGTACGCACTGGGATTCGAACTCACGTTTTCCTGCATCAGGGGCGGTAGCGATGTCCAAAAGGTTATCGAGCTAACGTCGCACCCGATGGGGAAAAACATCTATTACTATCTTCTTTATGTGACCGGAAATGATTACTCTTCCTTCGGTGTTCGTAATATCCGGTTGTATTATGTGACCAGTCAGCCATCTTTAGCCAGCTACTTTCTTTTCATTGTACAATTACTGCTGATGAAATGTCATCAAAATGCCGTGACAAAAACTTGCCAAGCATCGGTTTCCGAATTTTGAGTCAAATCAATGCGTATTGTAACATTTTTAGGTGTGTACAACGAAGTCAATTCGACGATCGGAGTTTTCTCGATGTTATCGCTATCGGTGTGGAATGTTTCACTGACCAGTTTCCAGGGCCGGCTACTATTTGCTATCAGATTTCTAGCATAAAATTAATGATGCTTAATGTTGTTATCTAATCACTCTGCAGTGAAACGAAAACAAAATAATTTATAACTTAGCATAAGTAAGAAAACACCAGTCATAGGAGGGGGCATCTCGTTTATTGATCAGACATAAATTGGCCTAGGATAGTAGTAAACACTGAAAATAACTAAAACAAAATTTCCGAAATGAACTGATCAAAAGCGGAGATGCCGTCGAAGTGACAACTCCTAACGGACAAACTCCTTAAATATTAACTACTTAGCATAAATACGTAACCTGCATGCCAACGAATCTACATACCAGCACAAAACTATCTTACAATAACAACGTGAAAAATTATATACCTTTCAATCGGAAATCGGCTAAAAGAGAGGCTAGAGTATAGGCTACCCGTAGCCTCTTGTTTAAAAACTGAATATGATTGCCATACATCAGCCTTGAAGTTTTGAAGAACAAAAAATGCTTTTTTTTTTTGTGGTGAACAAGTCTACCGTGGTTTTAAACTAAAGTTTTGAATTCTATCTATGATATAATTTCTGGGATATCTCACCCTTTATTCTTCAGCTTTTGAAAGCCCAAACGAAATATTTAGGTAGGAACTGGCGGAAGAGTAACATGAAGACAATGTCAGCCATTTATCAGAAAGTTCGACATCGGCTGAACGATGACTGGGCGTATGGCAACGGTAAGCGAATGAGTTTTGATAGGTCGACAGTTTTACTTTAAAATCGATAGTTTTCCAAATGGCAACCGCAGATGCAGACAGCTTAAAATAAAGCTGCACGGAAGATGAATACCACAATGATGGCTTCACGGGAAATTCTGGGATCGGATTTTCACGTTTACACAAAAATTTAAAGATTTAAAGGATGTTTTTAT